>AFIY01000182.1:0-29431 GCA_000223825.2 Zymoseptoria passerinii SP63 | reverse complement strand
GAGTGCCCTCGCAGCAGCAGGCCGGAAGCACACAGCGCCTGGTCCCGGACCTCCCTCCAGACCCACACGCCGACGACGCAGGAATGCTTTCCGTGATCTCGACGAGGTGGAGGAGAACGACACGCCGGTGATGGCTCGAGCGCGTCAACGCCGGACCGCACAGCGATACGAGAACTACTGCTTCATTCCTGCTACAGACGACCCGTCTGTGAGTGATGCGGACATCACCGAGGATTGATGCCGAATGATATGATGCGGACGTCATCGAAGATTGATGCTGAAGGGTTTCATGCCGAAGGATTGGCATCCGCGGAACATGGTGAGGCGATTCTTCTACCATGGGCTTTTGACCGGCTTGCTAATCTGCATGCAGATTGTTGCTTGTTATCATCATGGCTGCAATATCGCCATGAGTGGCGTTGAGATTGGCTGAAGTGCGTGGTGAAGATTCTTTTGAAGTGCGTGGTGAAGATTCTCAGCAGCGAACGTTGCGTTGTCGACAACACCCGAACCATTGTTCAAGCCTGCAGACATTGGAGGCATCTCAGCAGTCTCAGCAGGAAGAGGACGTCGGAGGAGTTCATGGAGCTGGACCGAACAGACGGGAGATGTCGCCGGTGATATCAAAGTCGATGGTCCAACTTTGGCAACTTTGGTCTCGCGAGCATTGTCTTGTCATCGTACCTCACCGTCTATACAGCTCATCGAGCAAGCACGCAAATATCAACGGAGCATCGCTCGGAACTTTGCATCCTTGACCATCTCCTCCGGCCACTTCATCTCTTCCTCCCCCGCGAGATCCCGCACCCCCTCCACGAACCCCTCCAGTCCTTCCCAATCCTCGCATTCCACGTCCCTCCACGCTTGGACGAGCAGTCCGTCCAGTCTATGCAACAGGGCAATCATGGCCTTGATGGCTTCTTCTCCTCGCTCGACGTCCGATTCCCGCCCGTCTGATCCGCATTCCGAGTCGGCTTGTTGTCCTTCGTCGCATTCGGATGAATTCGCGGACGAACTGGGTTCGGAAATCTCGTTCGTCACGGGCGAAGGGGTACCGGCAGGGGAGCTGGTCGACAATTCGGGCGTGTGATGGTGCGGAAGTGGGTCGGAGGGGGAGGTGTCTTTGCTGTTGGTGTCGTGGGAGCGGTCAGTCATCAATGTATGTGAATGAAGGAAGAAGCTCGGGTGAGTAAAACCTACCCTTTCCACTCCCTCAACTGGCCCTCGCAAATGCTGATTTCCCTCTCGATCCCCTCGAGCTTCTCCGTGAGTTGAGCGAGATGCGACGCGTTGGCTTGGCGTTGAGTCGTGATGACGGCGAGCTTTCGCTGCAGTGCGAGGTATTCTTTGGAGGGAGACATTATGAGCTTTGATGGATTTTGGGATGGGAGGTGATGATTTGGTGGGCCGGGGGATGGAGGGAGGGAATGGAAAGGTGTAGATGGAGATTGTGAAACACGGCAGAGAGAAATGGGAGACAGTCCTCCTGTTGGCATCAGTCCGAATGTCGGTCCCCGTCTTTTCTGTCGGCACCCGTCTTCCTCAGGAGGTCGACGCCACGACTCTCTCGCAGCACTGCTCTAGCTAGGATCGATCATCAAAAGCAGTCCTGAATGCCAGTATTTCTCTCCCTCAAAATTCCTGCATTTACTTACATCATCTCTGCATGTTCCACATCGGCGAGCTCTTGAATTACCTCTCTCTTACATCCTCCAAACAGCACACATTTACAAGAGCCCATCATCCTCCCTCCACACCCTCATCTCTCTCTCTCCTCAGGTACCCACACCTCCCATCCACCACCCACCATGCCAAAAACGTACGGCAAAACCAACCTCACCATATCCCAACTCCTCGCCCGCGACTCCTCCGGTCGCCCCCTATCCTCCTCCCACCTCTCCCTCCGCGACCACGAACAGGTCCACCTCGAAGAATGGGCCGCATCCCACCACGTCACCCCGCACTCACTCCCCACCGCCGAAAACTTCACCCGTCTCCTGGAGGAAATCCACTACATTCAAGATCTCCAGACCGGAAAGGAGGTGTACGAGGTGGCGAACCGTGTGGGCTTGGAATTCGGCGGTGGGAACAGGAAAGACGTGGCGAAATTGGCCGTCGCCGTGCAGCAATTGTGGCGGAAGAAGAACCACGACAACCAAATCGTCCAGAGCAATGATGACAACGATGATGACGACCGTGTCGTGTCCCGTCGTCGTCTGAGGGAGGAGAAAAAGAAGAATGCGTCGTACCGCAGCACCACTCCTCCTCCTCCTCCTCCTGCTGCTGCCGTCCACACCCCTCCTCCCCGAAAAGTCAAACCCGAGCCTCGAACCACCACCCCTCACAAACCCGGTTCGTCGTCGTCGTCAACCTTTTCCCACCCTTCCTCCCCACAACAACAGAAGACCCGACCTCAGCTAACCTACCACCTTTTCATCCCAGCAGCTCCTATCATCCCTCCTCCCGTCCAACGCACGCCCTCGTCCGCCGACAAAGTGAGCGACTTGACCGCCCTCCTCGCACGACTCCGCACGAGACATGGAGGGTTGCAGAGGGAGATTCGCGAGGGGAGGATGGAAAAGGTGAGGTTGGAGGGGTGGGCGAGGAGGGTGCAGGAGGAGATGATTTTGAAGGAGTGAGAGTCGGTTGTTGTTGTTGTTGTTGTTGGAGTCGGCGGGTTGGTGGTGTGAGGTGGTGGTGCGGGTTTTTCTTTGCGGGATGAGATGGAGGAAGGGATGGATGTTGTTTCGTGTTTCGTGTTAGTTGGAAGATGGCTGGGACGGGAGGGTTTTGAATTCATTGTATGGCGAGGTTGTCAAATGTGTACAGCGCAGTTTTCAGTATTCTACACTCGTGTACGCCTAAATCAAACGTGTACGCCCAAAACTTTGGGGAAGTCTTGGCTGTCCGTCACATCTCAGAGACTCCGACCAAAAAACCCTTCGCATCGCATTGTATTATTGCATCGCATCCGACAACGACTCCATCAATGCGGCTTCTGGTCCTTGTAGTCAGCATGGCTTGTGGGTTCAGCATGTCTCCTGGATTCGGTATTTCTTGCGGTGCCAACATTTCTCATGAGGAGGAGCAGCATTTCTCGCGGCTCCAACATTTCTTCCATTTCTCTCGGCTCCAGCATTTCTTTTGGTGTCAACATTTCTCTCAATACTACAGCGACGACTATTCTCCCTCAATCTCATCCTCGTTTACCTCTCTATTTCTTTCAGCTCTTCCTTTCCCTTCCCTTTCTCCCTTCTTCCGCACAGCATATTCCCCAACATGGCGCCCGCCCACCACAACTACCAGCTCGCCCGACCCATCATCGCCAGATTCTTCACCGACGCAAGTCCCGTCCGATCCTTCATAGCTCATCGCCCATCCATCCATCCAGCTAACTCATCACGCCTTTTCAATAGCAATCCATCGACAATGTCGCCCTTCTCACCCCCACCCATCTCAACGACCTCTACGACCAACTCTCCTGGGAGCGCGACGCTGCCGTCGAACCCCGCCACAAGGGTAACCTCCTCAAATGGATCCGTCGCAATCTGCCCGAGTTCGACGTCGCGCCGGGTGATCGCTTTGCCGCTGCGAGGGTGATCAATGGGAGTATGGCGGAGCGGCGAAGCGGCGAAGATGTTCCGTGTCTCGATGTTGTTTCGTCGGATTCTTCGTCGTCTTTGAAAGTGGCCATGGCGGAGCGGACGGCGAGCTTCAATGGTCGGTCCACTTCTTCACCATCCTTGACGGTGGCTACGGCGGAGCGGACAGCGAGCTTCAATGGTTCGTCACGGTCAACTTCTCCGTCATCCTGTGAAATCGATATCGCGGAGAGGACAGCGAGCTGCAATGCTAGTGCTCCGTCAACTTCTGCATCATCCTTGAACTTGGACAAAGATGTGCAGATGGCGGATTGTTACGAGAGCATTGAGACTTCCGGCGATCGAGACGGTGTCTGTATCAAAATCGAGGAAGAAGACCGAGCGGAACAGGTGGTCAAGATTGCAGTTGGTCGTTCCGGACCACCACGCAAGAGAGCGGCGACACCCAGGAACACCGGCAAGATGACATCGGTCGTTCCTCAGCCGAAAGAGTGTCCCACCGCCGACAAACATGCACTGTCGGCAATGAAGAAACTCCACCACCCGTCCGCGAGCAAGAAGATCGTTCCGAAAAAAGGCAAACAAATCGAACTTCACACGTTCACCACACTGGTCTCAAATGACAAGACAACGTCCTCGGACACTACCGACATCAACGCCCAGCCACTTGGCGAGCGGACTTTCACCAGGACCATTCCCCACCCATCTCCGCCTCCGATTTCCTCCTCCGACACCCCCACTGCCGACTACATATCTCGACTCTTCGAGCCATACAATGTGCACAACAACCAGATGTCGCAGACGATGTCGCAGAAGAAGACTCTCCCCCATTCGAACGCGCACCACCACCACGCCGATGTTGCAGCGGTCCCAGCTCTCCTCCCACCGTCGTCATCACCGGTCCCTCCTCCCACCACGGAAAGTTTGCGTCACATCTTCCGCGCCGCGGAGAAGTTCCTGCACGACGGAGCGGTCGTCGACTGCCTTTTGGAGATCTCTCGGGCTACAGCGCTCGTCTGTCCTTTGCTTCGGAAGGATGACGTTACACCGCAGCAGCCGCTCGATGTGGGGGCGAGGGAGGAGGAGCAGCAGAGGCAGGAGCAGAGGGAGGAGGGACCAAAGCTGCGTCATCGTGAGGTGGACTGTCATCATCAGCTCGAGGTCGTGGAGGGTGATGCGCAGACGTCGGAGGATGGACGTAGTGACTGGGAAGATGATGACGATAGTTGTCGAGGACTCTGATGTGGAGAGTGAGTGAGTGAGTGCTGATACGTCGACTGAGTAGGAGAGCTACCTGTTGGACATAACCTTCGACCGTCACGATGAGGGAGAACCCCAAGGCTGCGCAGGAGGCCTCGGTACAATATCACTCGCAGCACGACCCTGGTAGTAGTTTCGAAAAAGAGCTTTTGTTGTTGTTTTACTTTCCGTTGAGATGGATTCGAGTAATGAGCGGATTATTGATTGATTGTTTGATGCGAGGCGTGACTGAAGCTGAAGTGGGGAGGCTGAAAGTGGGTTTTACATTCTTCTCGTCCATGTTATGTGGAGCTCGATTCGTTCGTTGGTTTTTTGTGCAGAATGTGTAGATTGTGCAGATTGTGGTGTTGTGACGTGACGTTGCTCCTGAGCAAGCAAGCATGCAAGCACTGAGTTTTTTTAGCGGGAGGTATGGAGGGTGGACTATTGCCGGATTAGGAAGACGCCCGAAAAAGTAAGCTTAAATACCTTAAATTGCTAGTGTATCTGCTAGCACACGGTGTCTGTTTAAGAGCAATCTCGACACTCACAACAATCTCGACACCCACAGTCTCGACACCCACAATGTCAGCACCCGCAATAACCTCGACAGCACCGATATTGATCATGGATTGCTCCGATCCGAGCATGCCGGCAGGAATCCTGCCGCGTGAGGGAAAGCTTTCCTCTCATCGAGAATCGTGATCGACAGGCCCGTGTGCTGTTGTCATTCTCCGATGCCTTTCTCTCAAAGGTCACTATATAACTCTTCCTCTTCCACGACAACCCAACTATCATTACTACACCTCACCCATTATCAACACACCCCTCTTCGGCCACAATGCCTTCTCCCAAACTCAACCTCCGCGGCGACGTCCTCAACAACAGCAACGATACCCAACCGATCGTTGTCCGCATCCAACCCAAAGACAGCAGCCCGCCGAGCGACGACAGCATGCGTGTACGTTCCCCTCACCATCACGTTAATCTGGATCATCAGTATGCATCACCATCATCCATATTCCATTGCTAACAACCCCGCAGTCGTACGAGAACTGCTCCTACTCCGAGGTCCTCCAGGGCAAGCGCATGTCCTTCTCTCCCACTTGGGTTCGCCGGGCTCTCGCCTGGTGTGCCGCGAAGCAGGTCTCCGCGCACTGCCTGCCGCGCACGTCGAGCGAGTTGATCGGGTATGTTGTACCTACCTCCTTTCTTCACTCTACCTCGGGTTCTTCAACATTGTTTACTCATCGTCCTTACAGATTCATGCATGCGGTGGGCTGGAACGTCGCCGATCCGGACCTGTTCGTCCCCCTCGCTACCAAACTCCTCGCCTGGACAGCCCGTTGGATCACCAACAAGAACCTCTCTCCCGCCATGACGGAGACGAAGAAGAACCCCACCGCCCTGCGGTTCGCGGACTGGAGCAGTGTATGGGTGAGTTTCGTGCCTCTCTCTCTCTCTCTCTCTTTACCCTACAATCTCTACATCATATCGGACAAGACTAACTTCTTCTCACTTCCCCCGTTCCAGGCTGGCTACACCACCGAGTGGATCGACGCGGATTTCGAGCTGAACTTTGAGCTCGGCAAGAGCTCTCCGAGGGCACCCAAGGGTAGGAAGCATTTGCCGGAGAGGCGTCCCGTCGAGCGGCCGTGGCAGACGGCGAATGGCTTGGTGGAGGCTGCGGCGAATGTTTTGAGGGGAAACAGGTTCAAGACCGGGTTGGGTAATTTCGTTCTTCGTACCGGAGACGATGTTATCGATGATGAGAAGCATGCTGTGGAGGATCGCGTGGTAGAGGAGGACGAAGATGCTGAGGACTCAGAGGCCGAAGCTGAAGATGAGCAGGCCGAAGATGAAGAGGAAGAGGAAGAAGAGCACCAGCTCACCGACCCCGACTCCTCTCCAGCGCCCACCACCACCA
This sequence comes from Zymoseptoria passerinii SP63, assembly GCA_000223825.2. Classification (NCBI taxonomy): domain Eukaryota; kingdom Fungi; phylum Ascomycota; class Dothideomycetes; order Mycosphaerellales; family Mycosphaerellaceae; genus Zymoseptoria; species Zymoseptoria passerinii. The sequence goes on along the minus strand of AFIY01000182.1, from coordinate 22,663 downwards.
CCACCAAGCTCCTCCAGCCCGCCTCCCTCCCCACCGCCGTCAACATCCTCTTCGACCAAATCATCCGCCACCCCGCCTTTCTGGACTGGTACCACGGCATCCCCGTCGACGTCGACGCCACATTGGAGAGCATCTTCGCCTGGGCCAAGGACGACCCTGCATTTCTGGAGCATTACAAGAACATTATTAGGGGCAAGAAGATGAGCGAGAAGACCGCCGCCGGTGGTGAGGGAAAGGGGAAGAAGACCGTCGTTTTCGGCAAAGCTGCTGTTCCTGCTGTTCTTGGGAAGAAGAAGACTGTTGTTTTCCAGAAGGCGAAGGCGAAGACGCATGTTGGTGGGAAGAAAGTTCAACGTTCTGGCGCGGCTGCTTGAACCGGTGTTTTTGCTGCTGGGGGGAGAAAGTGGAAGCTGCTGCTCGGGGAGAGGAGGAGAAAAAAAATAGTGCTGGTTGATCATTGCCAACGATAGGCATCATCGTCCTTGAAGGACATGTGTACGAGACTGGAGGATTTTTCTTTTTTTTTCCTTTGTTACCGCTGCATCTGAGAAGAGAGAGAGAGAGAGAGAGAGCTTGCTGGCTTGCTTGCTTGTTTGTTGTGTATGTATGTGTGTGTAAGTAGGAAGAAGAGAGAGAGAAAGGTTCTGCGGGTCAAAACTCTTGAGGCTTCTAGAAACTCTTTGCAACCAAAAAAAAAGGCATCTTCATCATATCATCATATCATCATATCGTCGTCGTCTTCTTGTCGTCTCCTTCTTGAAATGAATAGATGTTTGGGATGGGGTGTCATACCGACTTTTGCGACAACGCCCTTGCATATCCTGATGAAGGAATGAAGGAATGAATGAATGATTACTACAGGGGGCATGGGAAGGAAGTCGAAGAAGCCAGAACTGGCGGCATCGTTTGTAGACCGAACAGAAATTGATTTTGGGGTGTTGCCCGAGGATGGCTGGATGGATTCAACGTCGTTCGGCCATCCGCTTTCGACAAGAGTTTCACGTGGGATTCACTCTGTATCCTACTCTTCCCAAATGCCTGAGCTCTGTCTCTGTTCTTCGGTCGATTCCCAGGTACTATTGAGCTCTCCGCATGGTCAAGTCGCAATTCCATTTGCTGCACCAGTGCCGCATACCGTGCATCCGTTGGGAACAGAAATCCTGGGGGGGGGGTTCGCGTTTGGCACGCGGTGGAAGTAGATTCGTTGTTGTTGGATCACGTATTAACTGCTTTTCATCCCGGTCGTCGATTGATGCTCGGTACCTCCACTTCTGCATCGGGAAAATCCACCGTCTTTCCCATTCTCTCTCCACGCGCTGTGACGGCGCACGATTGCACCGGTGCCTTTCAAGAGATGACTCTCCCATGACTTCGCCGAGATCTCCGGCATTGTAGGCCCGATGCACGCCACTCTTGCTCTCAACAGTTCATTGCCGGATCCAGAGGCCGAAGAGGCTGCAGAGTAGCAACAGTACGATCGCGCAGAGTTTGGGTTGTCTCCGGAACCCGGGAGGATCTGGTCGCTGCAGGCGGTGGTATCCCATGCTTTCGTCTGGGGTATACTCGTTCATCTTGGCGCAAATCTCCAACAACATGGCCGCCAGCCTTTCATCCTGTTCCTCCAGAGCCCGCTCCTCGTCGTCCAGATCCAAGGTGTCGGAGACTTCGGTCAGAAGCTGCTCGGAAATGTATTCCGGGCGCATGCTACGATTTGAAAGTAGCGCGGCTCTGCGCCTGGAGAGGTCCGCAAGGAGCCGCTTGGTTTCGGCGCGCTGGTCGCGGATGAGCTCGGCGGTGTCTTCGAGTTGTTGGTATCGGGAAATCAGGGGACGCTGGGCATCGAGGTCGGCCACGGAATTTGCGTTGTCGATCAAGCGAGTCCTTTCTTGCTGCGCCCAGTCTCGCGCGTTTCGATACGCCGCAGCACCACTTCTGAATGTATCGATGCTCTCAATCATCAGGTACGTGTCCAGCTGCGTCATGTAGTATTGCGGTTGGCCTGTCCTGGCCTTGGGCGGTCGCGGATGGGTGGCGTAGATCTGCAAAGTACCGTTCCTTGGCTGGTAGGTACAGGTCAATGCGTACGCATTTCCATCATACCTCGGTGCAGACCGGCCATAGGTCTGAAGCCCATTCATACCGCGGGCCGCTAGAGCTCCATCGTGCATAGCCCGATTCTGCGCCAGGTCCAGCCGGCGAGAGGATCCTCCACACTCGAGGAAGAAATTTGGAGCAGCCGGTAGAAGCGGACGAGTGGATGGGATAATGTAATGAGCGAGGGTTTCGCGGACATGCGCATGCATTTGCTCTGGCTGTGTACCGTAATATCTGTCAGGCCTCGCCTTGGACATGTCAGGGTCAAAGTTGTCGAGGCGGTCGAACAGCACATCCCCTGCCACGCTGGACTGGCCGTCCTCGGGCCCGGCAATGACAGCAATGATCGACGTGGCCATTGTTTCCGTAATAGGCTGCTGATGCATCTCTCGAAAGGCCTCAAAGTCGGTCTCTATAGACCTCGACGAAGAAAGAGACCGACGACGACGCCTGAGAGCACGGCGGATTGCATCGAGGTTGTCGGGCTCTGATGACCGAGCACCACGAGAAGACGGATGCGACGGTGGGAAGATTCCTCGATCAACAAGTCTCCGTTTGAAGGCGTTGTCATATGGCGTCGAACTCTTCGCTGAACTCATCATGTGTCGCAATCTTAGAGCACTATTCCCGGTCAGCACGCTGGCTTGCGCGATCTCATTCATAAAGGTAGACTTACAGCTCGAAGCGATCAGAAGGTGAGACCTTACAACTCGCGAGAGGTTTCGATTTCGATGATTCTGTAACAGGCGCAGGGTCGTGGAGGGAGGGAACTAATACACATCTGCAAGTGCTCGACGGATTTCTTGCACACTTGACTGAGCGTACTTGTGAGATGGAAACGGCATGCAAAGTATCGACAATTGGCAATGCAAACGTTTGTTGATTGCAGAGTATATGGCGGAATGCGGAAGTGAGCGGGATGTCCCGTTCATTGCTCTACTGCATAGCAAGGCATGGCATGCAGCCGTACCAGTAATTCTTAGCGAGACATACCTGAACTTGGAGGAGCGTTGTCTTATCGATGCTATTGGCTGCTTGTTAGCTTCCCATGGCTGTCGACACGATTGAAAGGTGGCGCTGTGATGAGGAGTAGTAATCCAAGGTCGCAACGTGGGATCGGCAGATAGATCCGCTGTGATATGGCTCCACGACGAGTATTAGCGAGTAAGGCAGACGGTATGATGGGCAGTCGCTGGTGGCCTGGGATTCGGTCATGCGATGGCACTCCATAAAATGAATCGAAGAGACTTTGAGCACAGCCTCACGCCGACGCTGACGCTCCGCGCGATGATGCCCAGAGTATGCTCACTCAACCGATGGGAGCTTGCGGTATCACTCAGCCGGTGACTCGTACACAAGGCCTTGTCTGCTCAGTCCGGACTCGCACAACGTGGACCCGCGGTCGTAGGTTGACGGCTCGAACGAGCGCTATCTCGTCTGGGAGGACGGGCAATCTGACAGAAGGCGCGCTGGATGTTTGAGCCACAGGTACGTAGTGGTCGAACGTGAAGTTTTGCCCGTCATCTTGTGTCCGTATTCCGGCTCCTGTATCTTCCTCTCCATTTTGTATCCTTCTATTGCGAGCCCGGCGCTCAGAGAAATGATCTTTGTCGAGAACCTCTTAGGTGCTCTGACTCCACAAAGCCTATAGCTTGATCTCTGCCGCACAGTTTCTGAAGTCAACGCGACCGACCGAACATATCACCAGCAACAGTCTGAGTGCTCTCCATGCTGGCTCCCCCTCTCCGTGCCGGCTCTCTATGCTAGCTCGCCTTGCAGAATCGCCAAAGACCAGGACCTCGGGAGGCATTTTCGAATCGTCGAAGAGCGCATGCGGACGTTGTCTCCGAAAGGAGGGCGTCGAAGGCGTACCACTGTCTTGCGCGTCAGCTTCTGCTATTAGATCTCCATCGCAGCTCCTGAGTGTTAATACCTAGACGCCGTGCTCGAGGCAGTGGAAGCGCATACTGGTAGCAGCGGACTAGTATCACTGTTACACCTTGGTGCCGGCCGACGACCAGCCCAGAACTGACCTGTGCGCTGAGATGTAACTCGGACCAATCGTTCCCTCTTGGATGTAATCCTGCGCTCTTCTCTTCCTACGCCGAACGAGCCTATTTTGGATTTTCGCGGCACAGTCGTGCTGGAGAGGAACCTCTAAAAGTTGCTTCGTGTCGTCCTCTGCCGACATAGAGGCTGTCCAAATGCAGACTGGAGAGGCGGGAGACTATCGGGAGAAGCCATTTCGTCTCGCGTGACTCTTCGGGTTGTTCGACGGGGTGAAGTCGCTTCGGTCAGGCGTAGATTCGTGTCAAGGCACGCGCTAATTACGAGAGTACTCTGGAACTCCCTCGTTCGTATCAATCGTCGCTGGATCAAAAGAATGAAGAGTTGCGGTTGGTGCGGAGGTAGCTGTGGAGGTAATGATGGTTGGTGAAATAAAAGCAGCCGAGGCCAGCTTCTATTTTCCCCTGCCCTCGAGACTAAGCCACATCCGGCCATTGCTCGGTACTCGGCGATTCCTACCTTCGATTAAAACGCGGAGAAAAAAGCAGGGGTTCAATAAAGTTTGCACGTACAAACAACGTCTGGCATATTATCATTGTACAGTGCACATCCAGTCCGGCTGAGATCAGCCTGTTTACGGCTCTCATTCCTACCCTTGAGTACTTGACCTAGCGTATCTGTACGGCTTGCAGACGTCCATTCGCCCAGTCCGCCGCATCTAGTTCTTCTGTGACGATGTGCGATATGTGCGACTGTTGCTTTCCTTTGCATCATCCGGAAACCTCCGAACCTCTCTCAGTTGCATACTTCATAACCTCAACAACACTTCCATTCCCTATGTCCCGCCCTTCGTTTCATGTGCAGACCTTCTCCAAACGGTCGCCCGCGCCCTTGCATGTCAAGATAGCAGTCGACACCCACGCCAGTGCCTGAGCGAGGAGCACGCAAAGACGAAAGGAAGCCAGTAGCATTCTGGTCACGATCAAGATAGTCCGGAACCATAATGTACGACCAGATACCCTCAACACCGCCCAGAGCAGTCCGATGAGCAGCAGTAGGGAGACGGTGGAGTGTGGGCTGTGGTCTGCAAGGTGACCGTCATTTGTGAGGAAATCGTGGACGACGTCCGCTATCGATGCGTGTAGGCACTGCGTGATGGAGATTGCAGGCGCTGTTAGGCATTGAATAGCTTGGGCGATAGTCTTGGAGGAAATGTTCATGGCGGCTTTCGGTGCGAGTGCGATACTGGATGGTAAATGATCAATATGAGAAGTGCTGTAGATGCGAAAAGTACCTACTGAGCAACGACGAAGCCGGCGAAGAAGGCGAGGATGTAACCACGGAGCAATTGCATGGTACCAGCTGTTGAGGGGTGTCGGTCGGACACGTTTGGCAAAGTGCCGACTTTGTGGTGTGCTGCTCGGATTTGAGGGCAGGATAATGTGGGAAATTTCGGAATTGCAGGTCGGTAGTTAAGCTTGCAGGCGAAAGTATTGATGTCTGTTGATCAAAGGATCTGGACGATTGCTCCATGATCAAACAACGGGAACATTCCATGGTTTCGTGAAACTGCTCGAAGGCACCAGTAAATAGGAGCTGGATCCGTATTCAGCTCGCCTGTCCGATGCCGAGGAGGTTCTTGTTCGTTCCAAGCTTGATGAAAGAAGAAGCATCTCGCACATGAGGTACAGACTGGTCGCACGTTGTGCGTTCGATCGAGTGACGGCGTCGTCGTCCAGGAGGGAAGGTCAAGTCCAGAGGTCGTCAACCGGGTCCTAAGTGTTTCTTGTCCAGGCTCTCTTGTTCTTTTCGGCTGACGACGGTCAACCAAAGTAGCTTCGGTTGCGGAGTTGGTGAATTCATAGCGGAGGACGTTCTCAACTGCGATGAATCTGCGGGCATGTCCGGTCTTCTCCGCCCACCGCTGAAAGTTGTCCAACAGTCAACATTTCTCGGAACTGAGGCTGACGAGACCATCTTTATGAGTGCGCCGAGCGATGTAATCTCCATCCATCCCGAGATCGCAGCAGGCGCATGCGTATAGCTTGAAGTCATCGTTTGAAATCGTTGGACCAGGATATAACAGCTTAGATGCGATCAAGTTTCAACTCACAAAACAAAAGGCGGTGCGAAATCAAGACAAGATGCCCACCACATCGCGTCCTCGAGAAGCTTTCCACCACCCTTTCAGGCCTCCACGGCCGCACTGCCGTCCATACCCGGCAATGGCCTTTCCCAGATGCCAGTTTGATGCCAGGTTCACCAACGACTGGCTTGTGAGCTTCATCTTCCTTGATCCGCGTATTATTGCGATGCGGTTTCACCGTTTGAAACGTTTGATTGCAGAGTTCGCGGGTGAGCTCGGATTCGTGTCGACATCCGGCGAAGAAGATTTCGGATTGGGAGTCCAGATTGCAATGTGTCGTTTGTCAGGCGGAGGATTGGTAAGATCTGGGTATCGCTCCGGTTGTGTTTGTGAAACCGGCGTGAAGATGTAGAAAAGGCGTGGAGATGAGGTTGATGAGGCGAGCTCCAAGGTTGTAGGGGTGTTTGAGAATTTGACCGACCTTTCTATGGTCTCGGAAATGGACAGTTCTTGGGATGAAAAGTCCGTGCTTGATGGAATGGTTCGCGGGTTGATGCTGCGTTCTCGATTGATGTTCTGGTCGGCGTGGGATGTGGTAGGGTTGCTGTTCCTTGGAGACCTGTGATCGTCGGTAGCTCGGCGGATTGGAACGGTAATAGGCATGACGCTGATGTGGTGATGCCCGCGGAGTAGTCAGAGCGAAAATCGCCGTGATCATATGAGAGGACCTCCGTTCTCCACCCTTGCCGTTGCGACATCTGCTGCATCATATGCAGTCTGCTGCTGGCACTCGCGGACAGACGACGCCGTGAAGTTGCGGGTCAACCACTCCAGGTACTCTCGTCTATTCGCCTCACTCGTCATTGTCACACACGACGACACGGGAAAGACAGTCGTAGTTATGGTCATGCTGCACGAAGGAGGTGAAGCATCCTTGTGACCGGGTCTGGGGGTTTGACTTGCTGTCGGCAGACCTTCAGCAAGACACTCGCCAAACCCGCAAGAGAGGCGCAAGTAGTAAGCACCACGATTCGAATGTATGGGCTCATCGTTACCAGCATCGGGCGGGAATAGTGTTGGGAGAGCTCAATGCGGTCGTGTCAGGAACATGGTGAAGAGAGGGAAGAGAAACAGTTGGAGAGATCAACGGCGGAGACATCTTGAGCGCTGCCATCCAAGACCTCACGTCGAGACCTCCCCTCCAGAGCAAACTTACCGCCTGGCAAACAAATACTTGCAGCAATTGTACAGTGATCGAATCAGGCGCCGTCCTCCAGATCAAACCACGGAAAGCAACCACGATGATAGCTGCAAATAGAACGGGGAAGGTCTCGGGGCTCTTGATTATTCTCTCAGGCGGGCGGAGGAACTGAGGAAGGCGGCTTTCAAGCTTTGGAAAGTCTTGGTTTGCGACAATGATGAGGCGAGGTTCGACAGCGGCGGTGACCTGCTTGCTTTGCGTTGTGCTCCTCGGTAATTTCCATAAGGGAGGTGACAAGTGTACTGCAGTAAGCAGACTTGCTGCCTTGTGAAGTGTGTAGGAACCGACTAGGCGTACACATTTCAAATGTGTACGGCTAGCTGAAATGTGGGGAAACCTACTGGGCGTACACATTTTAAATGTGTACGGCTACCTGAAATGTGAGGTGTAGGGCAAGGAGCTTGCTTACGTTATCTGAACGACGACAACATCAACGACGACGACATCCCGTCTACGTATGGAATAGCAAGATGCGACTACACCAGGCACCGACATCCTTACTATCCAGAATCATTACAGTCGGCCGCCCCAATGGATAACGCTGTCCTTAACAACAACCGCACTAAACCTGCCGACCAAGAAGCCGTCGAGCTGTATGGAGTGTAAAGCACGACAATAACAATGTCCCATACGCCGAGCAACCTCACACGCGCCCATTAGAAATCGCAGCAAGACTAAAGCCGCATCTTTATATTCCTTCTCCGGACGACAGCGCATCCGACCGCGTTGAACACCCCGCGGCAATCAATTCGCCCCGGCTATGTTCCCTCCTCCTCTTTCCTGCTGGAATCGCTCTAATTCGACCAAGTCCCGCACGAGTAGCTGTAAGGTCTTCTATGCAATACGCAAGAACCGAATCGATTCTACCTTGCCGCTTTACACTGAATACAGTCCAGCTTCAGGAATAAGCGGATCTACGGAAAGAGTGAAGAAGGCGGTTAAAAGACAAAAGCTTAAGATAAGATAGAGGCGGGAGATTGAAGGACAGACTATGCGAAGGCGAGATAGCGGGTAGGGATAGAAACCACAGGAGGTCTCGGAGTGGAGTATCGAGATGCTGGCGAGATGTGAGCGGTGGACAAAGCTTGGAGATGGATAGAAGTTCGGCGCTATTACTCGGTGCTTTGGAGAAGTGAAGTTCCAACACCGCACACAGCTACCAAAAGCGGTCGGCTGCGGTCGATTCTGCCCTCGCAAGACGAGTACTGTCGGAGTCTGTGTTACTGTAGGCCACACTCGGATGGCCGGACGGGCGCGAGTGGAAGCCTCTCCAGCGCCAGTTTTTCAAGCGTAGATATCCAACGGAGCCGGGCGGGTCGTGAGACTTTTCACCGCATTCTTGCAATCCTCACGCCTTCCGCAGGCACGCCGACTACAAGACGACTTCTCCGCCACAGAGCTCGGACTCCACTTCCCCTGGCTTCCAATTAGGCTTTACCGAAACATGGCAGAATCCTGGCGTCGGCACCGTTTTCCCTGTGGTCGTATCCTCCGCTACGTATGCAGCAGACAGCCTCTCCGATAGCGGAACAGATAGCATCTCCAATGGCTTAGCAGACAACCTCTCTAACAGCTCCATGCGCCAGCCAAAGATACCTCTCTCTCGAGCCTGCGCGGTCCAATTTCGACTACTCTTATAGAGGAGTCGACCGAATAGCCCTTCGAAGCTTATCCTATCGCAATCCTTCTCCGGCGCCTCTAGACAAACTCTATCCGATGACACGACAGATTCCAGCGAATCGTCAACCGCCGCCGCCCATTATCTCCACTCTCGAGAGTCCTACAACAGCTCGGAGCGGCATGCTTCTCCGACAAGGTCCCTACTAGCCTACTAGGTAATAAGCAACCCGAACGACTCTTCCATTCAACACGTTAGCTACGCTCCTAGGCTACTTGCAGCACCACACCGCCTCATTAAAGAAACAGCAGGAAACGGTGGAATAAAAGCGTAACTTGTACGTGGTCAGTTTGGGTACGGCGACCAGACTGTTTCGCCGGCCATCTTCTGAAAGCCTCTCAGATAGCTGAATTGTACACTTCTCGAGATTGTTCTCGACGTCCTCGGTGTACTAAGAAGGGAGTCTTGATCCTCCACAACACGCCTCCTATAGTTTAGTGTCGTGTGCCCTTTTCGATCTACGATGCCTTATATACAACTTGCTTTGCCGAGGAGGATGTACACATTAAATGTGTACATATGTAATAGGCGTGCACATAAGCGTACACATTTGAAATGTGCACGCCCCAGATCGAAATGTGTACATCCAGTACGGATAAGGATGTACACATTTCAAATGTGTACGCCTATCGCAGAAGTGCACAATTGAAATGTGTACGCTCAACTCGAAATGTGTACGTCCAATACGACCAATTTAATCCTAAGCGAAAAACCACAACCCCCCCGACCGTACAGCAGAACGGAAATGGTCGAAAACGGGGAGATCTAGTACTTACACTTACATAACTTCACCCGCCCAGCCTCAACTTTGCCTCAGCGCTTCTTCTTCCCTCTCTGTACAGGACGAATACCAGGTAGGCTCTGTCGGGATGTCCGCGCACGACGAGGGATGCGTACGACGACCTTGAGCATCGGCTAGTTGGGGGATTCGCACGAGAACCGAAGGGTGCGCGTGAGTCGGAGGGGATGGCGATCAACCATGTTGCATCGAGGTGGAGTGGTGGGTTTGATGTTCGGCCGCAATTGCTCGGTGTGAGCATGGGCGGGGATTGGAGGTGAGGGGATGTGTCGTATTCATGATACTGCCGCTGGGGATGGCAAGTGGGCAATGGTTTCGGATTGCTGGGGGGGGGGGGGGGTTGGTTTGTCTCCGCGCATGGACGTGCTGGATGTACGGGGTTTGGGAAGAAGTAAGAGACCGGGCGGCGGGTGGATTCAACGTGGGTGGAAGGAAGTTCGACATTTTATCCCTCGACTATGTCTAGTCTACTTGTGCGACATTGGCCAGGAGAGGATCAGTGATGTTCTTGATGAACCAAGGCTTGTAGACGGTCTCCGCCCACTGCATCAATTTTTGTAATCCGGCAATGATCCGATAGATGCCCAACAGCGTGGAGGTATTGCCAAACGCATCGCCTCCGGTCCACAAAATCTATGTTATGCATCCATCAGCACGTCACGCTATCTTGGGAGGGCGAGCCGACGACGTACCATTGAATCCGTCTTCATCTGCGCATAGTAGAAATTCCACTGATGGCCTTGAATCATAATAAGAGGCAATGAGGGTATCGTCATGTCGGGGCGGCCGAGCTTTTGCAGCGTTCTTCGTAGAAACGTGTTCTGCGCGGCAGCCCACGTAGTCAACTGAAGAGTCGCATCCGCGCCGGCTTCCATGCCAGCTTTCGTCTCGATGCTGATGGAGATGGGATTGTATCTCGTGCCGCCGTAGTCCGTGTGGTTCAACAGTTGAACACCTTTGGCGGCGAGCCGCTTGCCGAGAGATGGCTCCATTTGCAGGGCAATGCAAAAGTCGACTCGCTTTGAATCGGCTCGCTCGTGGCTGTTGCTGCCCTGGGTGGACGTGGCTTCGAGGAGACTTGAAGGATGGATTCTGGCCGTAGTTCTGTTTACAGTCAGCGTGAGATGGCCGGAACAGTGGAGAGCCTGTGCACATGCATGTTTTCCCACATCACACCATCTGTGAACCGTGAACCAACATGTGCCATGTCTAGAAGGAAGTCGTGGACGCCGCTGTTCCATGCGGGCTCAGAGCAGTTGCACTGGGCATTGCGCTCAGCTCTCCGTAGTACCCGTCGAACAAGGTCCAGTTCTGGCTCTTTGCCCGTCTCTTCTCGCACGCCTGTATCCGCGAATATAAGCCCATCTTCCTCCGCAATGCCACTGCCCACCTGGCTTTCCCACGCCTTGTGCTGGCTCGAGAGCACCCTTCGCCCTTTGGAGATCGATTGCATAGACGAGGCCAAGCCGCGCATTTCTTCCGGCAGTTCGTCCAGGCGTCCCCAGGCGCGCAGTTTCAGGGCCTGTTCGGCATACTGGTTCAATTCCAACCGCTGCTTGCTTGGACTTGTACCCCTCTTGCGCTTTCTGCTCTCCGTGCTCGCGATGCTGCTAGCATGCGACGATGCGCTTGATCGGCTCGGCGAAGAGGGTGCGTGGTGTATCGAGGTTGGCGACATGACTGGCACGACAGCAGTCAGAGGATGCGGACGAGGGGTGGGCTCTTCGTCGTCGTCGTCGTCGCCGTCGTCACCGTCGTCGTCGTCGTCGTCGTGGCGTTTCGATTCGCCTTTCGTGGCTCGACGAGGTGCCTTGCGCGGCGTGGCTGTGGTATTCGGGCTCATCTCTGCGAGTGGACGCTTTCGGGGATGGGAAGTGCGTGAGGTGCAAGGTGTTTCGATGTTGTCGCGCCAGATTTGGATGGCTTCAAGCGGCCACATTGATTGGGAGGTGATGGCAGCAATGTGATGAAGGAAATGTAAGACGACGACAGTGATGAAGGCGAGGTTGTTGTTGTTGTTCTCATGAATTGGCGGGGCAACCTGGGACGTCTTCGCATCATCCCGTCGTCTTCGACCACACCTCACATCACATCTCGCAATCTGCCAATGCACAATGCACCCCTCACAACGTATACATTCTTCTGCGAGACCGACATCCCCTCAAGCAGAATCACGACGACACGCCCGACTCCGAACATGCGGAGAAGCGGGAGAATGAGACGGACAGCCTCGCTCATCAGCTTGCGGCGGCGTTGAGTGTCAAGCATGCGGAGGGGGAAGATGACAACGAGGAAGAATGGAAGGCGAGGAGATCGAAGCGCAAGGAGTCCATGCGAAGAAGCTGACGGGTGGTCGGTTGGCAAGGACCTTCGCAGGACAACAGCAGCGACAGTCGAGATATTCATCTCGTCACAAAGTCTTCCGCTTTGATGGACTGGACAAGCGCGGCACTTCTCGTCAGGAATTGAACGTCTCTTGGCTGAAGAAGACTGAGCAGAAAATCAGGCGCCACGTCGCCGAACTGCGAGACACCATCCGCGTGAACTGGACCACCTGGTGACCAGTCAGGAACTCGGCAAAGAACTGCGAAACTTCTGGATGCTGAGCATACCTAACAGTCCCGCTCCGTCCATCGCCGGAGGCAGCGTGCGCGCCGGCCGATCCGGTGGTGTGGATATGAGTATTACTTACCGAAGACGTCGATCCATCTGCCGAACCTGGAATCGAACCGGAACTACAAGACCCAACTGGCACCCTACCGGAGATACAAGTCCTAACTAAAGGGCACGGACGACAACGGCGATGAAGTCATGGATCCCGATCGCCGAAATTCGTCAAGCCTCCTCTGTACAATCCGAGAGAGCGTCACGACGAAGCCAACAAGAATAACTACAAGTCCGCATACGACTTCACCCTCCAGTCGTGTTGATAATAAAACCGGCCAGGCACAAGTGCATCGGACCACGAAAGGAGTTGCCCATGCATCAGATAGAAACCATTCTCTGATAGCTCCTTGCTACTGGAGAAATCCGCACGGCAAGCGAAAAGTTCACGGACACCGGGTCGCTACCGAATGTCCAGGTCGACGAATTGTGCGAGCTCCTCCCATCGTAAGACCAAAGCAAACCTCTTCAAATCCGTCAAGTTCACGATTGGCCGCGATGTGTAGCGATTCGTGATCGATCGCTGCGCCTCCCAGGGCATCGACTGCGCAACGGAAACCGTGCCTAACGAACTCGGTCAGGGAGTTCAGCGCTGAGCGAACGAATCGACCGCGTCAACGACGTCCGACTATCCACAATCGCGTAACGGAGGCAAGGAGCGTTTGTAACGTAGTCTGTCTCTTACACATCGCAGGCCGTGACCGTAACTAAGACTAAGGTTTGAGGCTGGATAATAGTGCCAATTCGGTCGGCGACATGTTGAAAAACACTGGTGTTGCTACTAGAATCAAAGATCGCATAGCGGCGGCGGTGGCTATTATAGTTGTCGTTGACCAGATGCTGCTACTGCCTCTACTATCCTCTTCTCTCTTCCGCCTGTCCGTGATTGCGTTCATAGGAACCTTACGTTAAGCGGGAGCTACGGCGCACGGATAATTGCAGGCGTGTTGCATAGCGAAGTAATTGTGCGGAGGGCTTATGAGTTATCGCACTGGAATTGCATTGGCTTCGAAGGGATTTCCCGCAAGAAGGTTAACGAGATGCTCACCGAGAGTAGCTTGCGAACGGCCGGGCACAACAGGGCTGTGCCGTGAAGAAAGACCATCAAGAGATGAAGCTGAAGACTCGGGAGCGAGCAGGGTTTTGAAGCTACGCACAGCCAAGCTTACGTAGCTTTGTCGGTCGTGGCATTTGTACGTATAACTTACTATTTCTTACCGTTCCTAACTCCTACTACTTACTGCTCGCTACCGTCTCTTACTCCTACAACTTGCTACCGTCGTCGAACGCCTCTTTACTATTTACTATGCAGATCAGATCCCAAAGGGCGCCGGTCGAACACGATGCTATATAAAACGCTATCGAAGACTCTATAAGCAAGGTAACCAACCCGATCGACGAGCTTGTCGAGCGTTTGGCAGCCTCGTCTTTAAGGATAAACCGCATAGGGCTCGGCTAGGACTCTCAAAGATCTTCACGACTATTTCTAGGAGCTGGCCCATACCCCGAGCGGTGGAACCTCGTGTGGATCTGTAACCGAAATGCTTGCCAGACTGACCATACATTCCCCTTTCCGCGTACAATAAAGTAATCTTTCTGGAAGAATAGACAACTACGGCCCCGGAGAAGGATACCGGGACTTTGCTAAAATAGTTCAATAGATCCAGGATCTCCAAGGGCGATTTCAAAACTTTGCGAGTAAATAGCCAGTCTTCTTCCACTTCGTCCTCACATCTTGCTCGGTGGTAGTATAACGCACCGATTAATTAAGTTTTGGAAGGCCTGAAGAAGGCGTTCCTAGACGGACTCCCGGGGCTTTATCTGCTTTCCTGTTCGGACTTTCGCTGCTCCACTTGGACTTGTTCGTCGAGTGCAGTATCTACCGCAGTCTGTGCTGTGTCTCCGCTTAGCGTTCGCGTAGGCTGGGTAGCTTTGGGTGAAGCACAGGTCTCCTAGGTAATTCGTCCGATCGCTCGCTGGGGCGGCTTAGGCGGCTTGGGCACATGAGCTTGCTGGTAGACTTTCTCGTAGCCGATATCGTCGGCGCAGACTGTCTCTGGTCGATTACTTCGAAGGCTTTGTTCTACGGCCTCACGATATACAGCTCCTCGTCGCTTTCAAAGTCCTTGCCGTCGGCGTCTAGTAAGTCTACGCCTAGGTTCGTTTTCAGCCGGCGGACTCGGACCTAATAAGTTCGTCGTCGTTCTGCATCTTGAGATGCAGGCTAGTGGCAGTATAGCCGTCAACGTAACAACGCTTTTACTTTAGGATAGATACCTCAACACATCCGGACTTTTTTGAAGAAGGCAAAGTTATTACCATCGACAACGACGACCAAAGTGCAGAGCGATACTAGCAAATTGAGCGTACGTCAAAGCAAAGACTAGCAAGCCGTCGGAGGACGTGGAATAGAGCGTGGAACCGCCAGAGATTAGTCGAAAGGACTCTAGTAAGGACTCCAAGGAATACCGCCCCTCCAGCTCGCCTACTTCTCCTCGTTCCGACGGACAGAACTCGAACACTTCCAATCTTAGGTAGCTTCCAACAAAGCAAGCAGGACCAAGTCCGGATCCGTTCGACGTCTATACTGCTTGCCCACCGTCTCCCGTAGGCTACAGTGCCCAACACTACAGCCAGGGCAGCTTTCACGTACCGGCGTTTCGTCAACACAATCCAATTACGCCTTAACGCCGCCGGCATCAACCCACACAATATCGCTGGTTACTTACATTTACGTCAGGACCCTTGGACGCTGGACGTCCGACGCCTACCTACGCTACTCCAGCATGTCAGCGTCCACAATATAGCACATAGCCCACCGCGCCCTTACTGGAGCCTCCTCTCGTTTTCGCCGAATTAGCAAACTAAAGGAGTTCCTGGCGCTAGAATCTATGAATACGAGCAACGAGCGTGGTCTGGAAACATCCAGTTCTTTTGTAGGAGATGCGCTACCTTATCGCAGCTTCTTCCGGCAATCGTCTCTCTAGAACATCGACTGTCGCGGATATAGGCATTGCCTCCCCGCGACAAACATTTCGGGGGAGGTTTCTAGTTTGTTCTTTGTATATAAAGCGCTCTCGTTGACATCGTTGCTCCTTTGATCTTCTATAAAACTCATATCCTCTCCTCCTCCCCTACCCTTTCCAACTCCGACCATACCGAACGACAGCAGAACAAAGATCTCCACATTCGGCAGTTTTGAAGGGAAAATGTCGGGCCCAGCAGAGAAAGCAGCCGCACCCGCACCTCCTGCAGTAGCAACACCTTCCGACCACAACGATCGGACATGTCCGAGATGCCGCCTTGTCAAGCCGATGGAGGATTTCGAGAGATTGTCCGGCGGAAGGAAAAGCGGTGGCGGCCGCGCCGGGGTGAAGTGGAACAAGAATTGTCGGGCGTGTCAGCGTGAGTGTTTCGCCCCTTTTTTTCCTCCTCCCCATTCCTCGTGCAGCATATACCTGCCATCGGTGAGTAATCAAAACGTTGGGACCCCCAAGCTAACTTTCCCTCTCTTCCTCCGGTCCCTCCCCTCTCAGCCTCATCTTACCCACGACCAAGCCGCGACGTGGCGCCAGCATCGGATTCGAATTCCGAGTCTCCTCTTCGTGGTCGTGTTGCACAGGCGCAATCACAGCGAGTCGTGCGCGAGGAAAACATTCAAGATGAGGTCGAGGACATGAGCGATGATGCGTGGGTCGCCACCGGCGTGCAAAAACAGGCACCCGCCGCCGCTGCTGCACCCCCTCTCCTGCTGGCGAGGAGGCACCGCCTCGAGACTAGTCTGTCGTCTTCTCCCCCTCTGGGCAATCACTCCGACTCGCTTCTACGGAACCCTGCGAACCATCATCCTGCACCGCTGAATCTACTGCGCCAGCCGCGGAGGAGGAGGAGGAGGAGGAGAAGCCGGAGAGGTCACGATGTGGAGGTCCGCGGGGATGATCAGAGGGTGTGGTGGCGGTACGAGCGACTGTGGTATTCACTGGCGTTTTTTCTGGCAATGGGCTGCGGCGCTTGGCGGGGTTTTGGGAAGTGATGGTGATGGTGATGGATCGATTGGGAGGAGAAGAAGGGGGTTGACGGGTTGGCAAAGATGGATGTGGAGCACGGATGTGTCGCGCTACTGCGAATGGATCGGGGTTTTCCTTTCTTAGGGGTAGTCTGACGGCGGGCATGGACGGAGGGGTTGTTGAGCAGGACCTTTTTTGTCGGTTGGTCTTCTACTTTGCTGTGTACAGTTGATATGGACACACACACACCACCCTCTTTCACCCGCATTACATCACGATGTCGCGGATGGACGGCTATATATCGCTCGAGGACTATGCAACATGTTGAATGGAAGTTGTGCAACTCAGTCAAATGGAAGACTTTCCCAACATGTCAAATATACTTGAAGATGGATTGCCGTGGGCCGATCGCACTGATCTTGATCCATCATGATGAATTTGGAAGCCGGTGCTTTTGTTCTAAAGACTTCATCCGTGACATACCGCCGTTCTGGGCTCCGTCAAGCTTCCATGATCCCGGCGAGGCGGTCTACGTCTTCTCGACGACGACGTAGAGAGGTAAGCGATTATACATGTCTTGCGAGAATCGCTCCGAGTATACCGAATGAAACTGTTGACTTGCTGGGATTTTCATCGATGCTAGTGCAGGAACCACTACCGCCACCACCCCCTGATCACGCCAGGAGTGTTCTTAATCGAACACTGCGTCTTGCGCCACTCTTCTGCGATCCACGTCCAGTATGGGACGAAATTTTCCTCCCAGCACACATTCCAGATCCCTTTCATCCATCCAATCCAGTTCATCGCCTCTTGGATGACCGATTCCACCCAAGTCCAGTCCCGGACGACGATGGTCTCCCAGCACCCCTCCCACATCCCTTTCGCTTTCCCCGCCCAGTCCATCGCTTGGAGGTTTCGTACACCTTCATTCGCCCATGGGATGAAAACCGTCCAGATGGACTCCAGCCGACGGCGGGATGGGATCCATTTCAACCCCACCCATATCACAATCTCCAGCACCTTCCTCCCGACACTCTCGATCCAATCCAGGATGGTCCTCGCCATCCACTCCGCGATGATGTCGCCTCCTCCTTCCCTCTCATCTACCACCGGCCTCGAATCCATCGTCGCCCTCCAGCCGCCTAGCAAGGCCCTCTCCGCCATTTCCCTCTCCGCGTCCAATTTCTTCCGCGTCGGCTCGGTCCACGGAGTGGTGGGGAGTCGGACGCCTTGCACGGGGTCCTCGATCAGCCATGCCACACATGGGAGGACGTCCTTGACTTCTTGAATCGCTCCGTCGACGAAGCCGGGATAAAAGCCGGAATAGTCGTGGTCATGGGCCGAGGCGAGGTACTTGTGCATGAGGGTGTTGTAGCGGGCGCATTCCTCGACGGTGGCGTTGAATGCGCGTTGATGGTGAGGGTCGGTCGGTAGACGGGAGAGGGGCTGGTGGGGTGGGGAGATGTGGTTTACACTCGCGGGGAGTCGGGTCGACCATGTGCGGAGGTTGTCGGCGAGTCGAGGCAGGGCGATGGCGCGCAGGGACCAGAAGTCTCGGGCGTGGTATATCTGGACCCATTGGAGAGTGGTAGGGCTGAAGAGGCGACAGCGGAGGGAGATGGCGAGGCTGAGGACGGATGCGCGTGAATTGGGCCAGGCAGAGCTGCAGGGAGGGGACAGGGCGTCGGGAAAGCGAGCTTTGAATTCGAAAGGGGAGGACGAGGAGGAGAGGGTTTGGTCGATTGTGGACCAGGAGGAGGATGAGAATGAAGGGGTTTGATTGGTCATGGACCACGAGGAGAGACTGTCGTGGACAATGGTCAGGTCGGAAAACCAGGAGTCGTAGATTGGAAGGAGGACGGTGGCGTAGGTGTCGAGCTGTGTAGCGATGGCATCACGATGGTCGAGGAGTGGCCTGTAGATTTCGTTGAAGAGCTGTTCGTTGGGTTGTCGAACGTGGGAGGTGGTGTTGGTACGTTCGGGAGGACATGTGAGCAGCCCACGGACTCGTTCCAGCATGGGCGAGGTGCGGGGACCAGCGTCGTACAACAGGTGAGCCCAAGGATGGAAATGATGCGCGAGAAGCTCGAGCGCGCGTTCGGCATTGCAGAAATCTGCTTCCATGGCCGGTCGACTGTGGGTCATACATGCGGGTCAGTCGTTGGCTGGATTGATTAAGATGCCGATGAGAGGGACTTACGCGATTTGCTGCACCGCACGATAACCGACGTACAGTGCAAGGGCCAGGGAATCGTCCTTTTCGTCGACGCGAAGGTCGGCGCGGTGGCTCAGGTTGAAGAAAGGTACGCCATCGGTCTACGAGGTCCGTAAGTCAGCTGAGAGCGATGCGGGAAGTTTTGATCGAGTGGGAAACTCACCTGCGGGACGAGATGTTGAGGACAATGTGCGTACAGGCCATCGGAGGAGTCCATGGGTGTGTATGCCGAGTGAACCAGCAGCCATTCTTCTCCGAATGGCAGCAGGTAGAGGTGCAGACCAGCCGAGAGCAGGACCCAGCCCAGCGCTTGAAGCCAGTAGGGTCCGCGACGAAGACGATTCGGCCAGCCGGCGATACAGAGGGTATTGACCGGGGAGAGAACGCTCCGAGGGACCAGCAGGATCGAGAAGCGGATACACCTGAGGAGAAATGGGCGGAAAACGACGAACGGGTCGCAGGGGTCGAGGTGGCGGTCCGAGTAGACGATGGAAGAGGCGGCGCAATAGAAGAGGAGTAGCTCGACGAGCCGGAGCACGGGATGTTGATCGCAGGCCTTGTGGATGCCGGCGAGGAGGACGAGGCCGCAGCCGTTTAGCAGGTAGGACCACCAAGAGGACGGCGTGTGACTTTCGGGTGGCATTGTGGCGGGCAGGAATGAGGGGATAGACGAGACGAGGATGGAATGGAATGGAGAGAGAGCTGTGGATGAGAAGGAGCGAGACACTTACTGCATTGTCATGTTGGAGCAAACCGCCATCGTTTGTGTCTTGGCACGTCACGTTGCGTTGCATTCAGCCACGGGTAACAGCGTGTGGCGTGTGGCGTGTGGCAGCTTGCGATTGAATTCATGTCGCCGTCGTCGTGGTCTGTACCTGGCATGAGATGCGAATGCGCCCGAATGCCTCGATGTATGCATTGGTGCGTATGCAGTCCAAGATCCCTCTCTCCGTAGGGCAATGGCAGTGGCAAGAAGAAGTCGAGCGAGTCGACAGAGAGGAAATCATCAGAACCTACCAGGAGAGTCGCTTTGCATTGTGGCTCATCATCATCATCATCATCGTCAGATGGCTCATTCTCACCACCCCAGTTTCGTCGATTGTTCTCCCGAGGATTCTCATTCTCCCGATGATTCTGATCGTCCCGAACCACGACATGGCCGCCATTCCCGCAGCAAGTGCTCCTCAGTCTCATCCAGGTGCTGCCATGCCGTATGCATCTCTGCGATATTCTGCTCACTCCTGTCCTCGTTCGTCTACATCGCCACCTATGAAGAGCTGCCATCTCTTCGGGCATGGGAAGGGACAACCGCAACGAACAACTGCGAACGTCAGTCGGCCAGTACAGCTCTGCGTTGCGAGCGCGCTGACCACCGCCACTCAGGGGTTGATGCTGCTGTTGTTATTGGGCCAGAGGCGGAGCTTGCGGAGGTAGAAGAGGCGGCCGTGGTGGTGGTGGTGGTAGCTGCTGTGCAAGGCTGACGGTGTGGTGGTAGCGAGGCGACGAAGAGCAGGGCGCGCAGAAGGCCGACGGCCGACGGCAGGCGATGGTGCTGGGGGTGGTTATGTCCCACGCCGAAGAAGTCGTCGAACGCGGCAGGTGGAGGGAGGCCGGATGCAGCAGGCGGTTCTTCATTTCCGGTCAGGCATGACGGTGCGTCGGCCATGATTGCGGGTGTGGTGGTGAGAGGCAGACGACGCCGGAGGGGGATATTCCGGAGAGATAGATGAAACGAGCAGGATGTTGCCCGAATGCTTTGGTCGTCAGACTTCACCCCTGCTTCTTCCCGCTCCAACGAAGTCGGCGAGGAAATCATTCAAGTCGAACTTCAACAGGCCAAGCACATCACCTCGAACAAACTCAGCGACCAAGACGTTGACGATGAAATCATTCCCACAGCAGTGTCCACTTCTTCCTCTCGTCCTTCCGACTAGCTCATTTCTGGCCGAAACTGCTTGAGTGTGGGTGCATCTCTCAATTGTGTGGTGGTTGTTCCCCAGCGCGACCTGGTCCAGTGTCTTGTTGAAGTCCTCGCATTCTTGCTCCAAATCGGTCGTCTCTTTCGTTGTCGCATGGGAGAGGTGGAGGTACGTCCTCTTGCGGAGATTGTGTGCGCCGTGTGGTGAATGTTGTCCAAAACATGTGTTGAGAGAGAGTGAGGTCAGACGTGCCATTGTACCTGCGCTGCGCCAGATGTATGTCCCATTGCTTCCGTCATTTGCGCGTTCGTTTCTGCGTCCTCGCCGGCGCCGTTGAGGCCATGTTCGCCGGAGATCTGGTGGAGGTGTCGGTTCGGTGGGTGATAACGGGAGGTGGTGATGTCGAACGAGCCAAGTCGAGTGTGATGAAAGTGATTTCGCAGCTCGTACACAAGTCGTGGTACGCCAGTCAGAAGTCGTGGTATGTCAAGTCTGCATCGAAGCGGGACCACACCTCCGACACGCTGACCATGTTGAATAAAACCGAAAGCGAAGACAAAACGCATGCGGAAGGGCAAGGCATCCATCCAAACGATCCAGACTTGATTCAATCCAAGGAGAGACCGAGACCGAGACCGAATCAATCATGGCAGAAGACGAGCCTCTGCAAGAAGCCAAGTGCAGTGCAGCATCTGTCGATATCCTACCAAGGTAGTACTCTACACCTCGTCGAGCTGGAACGCTGACCATACCAGAATTGCATTTGCAGCTTCGTCAATTGTCACCCGCCAGGTCCCGCAATCGGCTTTCAAATGCGCCAAAATTCATGATTGTGCCCGCCTTCCCGCCTGGAGGAGAAACAAAACTTCACTGTTCAACATCAACTATCGAAAAATGCCACCACGTTCAATGGATTGAGATCAATTCACAGTGCAGAGACGACGATGCCTCCCAACGCAGCGACGCACCACTCGCACGCTCGGCGTCCGCCGCTCTACCTGCAAGCTAGAAGTTCAGTTCCCGCCTCGCCCGCCGACATAGTCGAATATAAATCCCACCAAGTCGGCCAATAAATCTCGCGGCTTCCATCTCCGGCTGGATCGAATACGCTCGTAAAGCGCTCGCCTCCATGCCAGCCGTACACCTCACATTCAGAGAACCCACACGAGCAACGTCGCTTAGCTCTGCTCTGCACTTGGATCACTTGGATAGGAATGCACACATGGCGACGAGAGATGGTTTGTGTCGAGAGTTAATCGCTCATGGTCCAACTGTTATCAAAAAACACAAGCATCTTGCCGAGCGAACTGGTAAGCAAAACATCGCCGAACTGCCCCACGGACAGCTGTTTATCGTGCGTCCACGATCGCCCAGGGGTTGCAGCGAACTTATCTTTACCGACGCCGCTGCGTTCATCTGCCCAACCGACAACTATTATCGTGCGTCCACGATCGCCCAAGGGTCACAGCATCTGCCCAACGGACAGCTGTTCATCGTGCGCCCACGATCGCCCAAGGGTTACAGCGAACAGGGAACCCATCTTGACCGACGCCGCCGCCGCGTTCATCCGCCGCACGAACCAGGACAGGACTTTCAATACCAGCTTGTTATCCAGCGAGACTACGAAGAAGGAGATGCGGAAGGACTCGGGGTAGAAGGCGCAGAGGATAACGTAGGTAACGCCGTTGAAGACAAAGACGAGAAGACCAGAGGCCGAGGTAGAGGCGGTTGATTATGCCAGCTACAAGAGACGACGAGAAGCGGATAACTACGCCCGAAGAGCCCGAAGATAGTATGAAGCGCTATTAGCTAAGTCGCTACGAACTTTACTAACTACATAGCTTCGTTCGTTACCTAGCCTACTAGGGCAGCCCAAATGGCCCACTATACGAATGCCTTACGAGTAGTTATTACGTATATGTTTATATACGAA
>AFIY01000187.1:0-57543 GCA_000223825.2 Zymoseptoria passerinii SP63 | reverse complement strand
TGTCGCTACTAGTCGTCCGTAGAGACGTCGAGAAGCCGGAGAGCGAGCCGCCGCCGGCGTGAAGTGAGGAAATAATCATACAGATACTATTCATTATTGCCATGCATCTATGTCTGTTTCCATCATTGCTATACATCCATGTCTGTTTCCATCATTTCCATACATCTATGTCTGTTTCCATCATTGCCATACATCTAATGCCTATTTCAATGCGCCTCCGGCAGCGTCCAAGGCCCCTTTCCATCTCTAAACACCTCCTCATGATATGCCTGACACACATCATCGAAGCGCAACCATTCCACCTCCTCCTGCGTCCCATCCGCGCTCGTCGGACCCGTCCTCGCTCCTCCCTTCCACCTCTCCGCGGGCCAGTACGCCTTTCTCTCCTCCGCGAAACCTTCACCTCCCTCTCCACCTGCGTACGCCACTGGTCCGATCGGCTCCCATACGCTGGCATCGTACAAAACTCTCGCATACGGCTGCATCCACAGTCGATCCCACCATTCTTCCCGCAACTTCTTCCGGTCGTCGCGATGAGCGTTGTGGTGAATCACCGCGGGCACGACGCCGGTGTAAGCGTTCGTGAAGAGTGGCACCTGATCCCAGGACGTATGTCTCGACAAGAGGGGTTCGTCGTTGAAGGTGTGGAATGGCGGCGGGGTATGTGAAATGTCTTGGGGGAAGTCTCGTAGACGGGACTTTTTCGAGGAGAGGTCGTAGGCTGCCTCGACGGCCGCGACTTGCGTGCCGTTCGACCATACCAGCCACTCGGTTTCGTCTTCCTGGAACACCGTCGCCAGGCCCAATTCGCTCCAGTAATCGTACCCCACGCCGAATTCCAGCGTGCCGTCCGGTTCGCGAGCGGCTTTGTCGCGGACTTGCTGGACGTGATCCTCGTTGAAACGAACGGCTTCCTTTGTCGGTTTCTTTGGCCATCCGCCGAGCACATTCGAGATTCCTCGTCCCGTCTTGGACACTTTCGCTTCCTCGTCCCTCATCGCCTCCCGCCACACGTTCTGATCGCCAATGATGTGCGCCAGCACATACTGATCGCTGCCCATGTTCTTCTCCCCTTCCGTACTCTCCAGCCTCTTCACCGCCTGACGGAACATCTTCCGCATACCCCTCACGGTGCCCATCACGACTCCGGAATTCGTATACCGTGGTCGGAACTTGATGTACGGATTCGGTTCGAAGCCGACGTCCGCATCCGTGTCCGGGCCATAGATATCGTCCGGGAGCGGGGACTCCGGAGCGGCGTAACAAGGCGGATCGTCGGGGGTCCAAGGCCAGCAGCGCTTTTGTGCACCGAAGACGACTTCTTGGTGGATATCCCAAGTGCTCTGCGTGGGACCGAGTTCTTTTGCCAGTCGTGCGTCGGCTTTGCGATTGATGTCGTAGAAGCGGGAGATGAGAGTTTGCGGTCGGAGTTGGAGCCAGACATCGTAGCCGTCGACCATGAGCACGAGGTCTTCGTCTTGAGCGTCTTCCAGAGATGAGAGATATGTCTCCACGCCGGAGAGTTTGGCGAGGTGCGATCCTCCTTCGACGTAGCGGGTGTCGGCGAAAGTGTGGTTCCAGTTCACGATGACCGGGGAGGGATATCCGAGGATGCCGGCTGAGAGGAGCACTTTGCATAGGTTTGGATCCGGGTTTGAGGCCGGAACGACGAGGTGTAACGCGGCGGGCTTGATGGGCAATGAGGAGGTGGAGGCAATGCTAGATGCGTTCTTGGGGGAGGAGAAGGACAGGTAGGGTTCGAGTCTCTCTTGTGGCTGGAAGATGGTCAGTGAATGTCTGCGAGTACCGTTCGTGGTGCGATTGCGATTCTTACGAGGAGGAAGTAGACGGCAATGCAGAGCCATGATATCACCACGATTAAGAGGATTCGCATGCTGCTGTTGTTCGCCATGATTTTGACACCAGAGTTGTTGTTGACCCTGATCGATAGCGATCCTCGGCGGCCCATCTTGCATCTGACATTTCAATCCCAATTGAATCCGGCGAGGCGATGGGTTCCAAAAGATTGCAACGGTGATGTCCAGTCGACGTGGAGCGGCACGGAGCGGATCGATCTACTTGGCGTACATCGTACCGGCAGGTGCAGGCGATGGATTCAAGGTTCCACACTCCCTTCTCCGTGAAACCTTAGCGGGAATGCCGCATGTGGCCCGTCGCCACGGATAGAATACGCTTGGCGCCAAGTTCCAACAGCGCGTTCCGCGTGTTGCATCGCCATCGAGACAATTGGTTGTGGCTGAGGACCAAGATCCAAGATACGTGAGAGGCAATGTGGCAAGCTATGTTGTGATTCTCGAATTGGGGTAGTGTCGCGTTGCAATGCTGATTAGAGATTATAGTACTGTGTTCGTAATTCGTGATGATAATTCCTATCGTGGTGGAGCGTCGTCCTCCCCCTTGTCGTTCTGCGTAAGAGCAGCGCCTGGTGGTACTGGCTCTACAGCAGCATTCCGCCGAGGGCGTTCGCCGACCTGCGTAGCGCCCAGCAGTGTAGGAGGAGGATGCTCGTCTTGTGGTGCGCCAGCCATTTTGTCGAGTGCCTCCTGTTCGATGCCAGCCTGGACGACAGCCTCGTTGTTGGGCCTGACAGATTGTTCGTCCTTTACCCGGGTTTCGTCCACAGCAGAATCCGGCTGGCCTCCTCCAATCACCTCGAAAGGAGTCGAGCCATCGTCTCCGAGCTCACCCACCACCACGGGAGAGTCCATCTCCATCTCCAATCCAGCCTCAAGCTCAGGCTCTGGCCACTTCGGCCCAGGATGAAACCACTCTTGATCCGGCACATGAAAGATCTCTCCTTCCACTCGCATACACATCCTTTTCCAGCTCAGCCAGCCCCTACGATCCGTCCACACGCCACCCAGACCACCGTTCATTACGCTTTCCCTGTCGACCTCATCTGCCTCGGCGTTGAACCACAACATCCCACGAATAGTCTCATTTGATATCTGCCTTTGATCGAACGCCATGCTCGCAGCGCGAAGGTCGCCTGCTAGTGATTGAAACCACAATTTCTGCCACCAGTTCCTTCGAAAATCCTTTTCGTGGGGCCCACCGGTGACATGAAGGAGAGCCGGAATCTGGTGGGTTATGGAATTGTAGACGAGCGGAACTTCGGACCAGGTAGTATCGCGTTGTGGGTGTGTAGACTCGAGAGCGGCATAGGGTGATGTGGACGCGGCGATATCAGCAGGGAGGCTGAAGGAATGAGCGCTGGATGGAGGATAGGGTGCGCCTGCTGGAGGTATCCAGATGTCGGTTGTGCGGACCCAAGAGAGATGTTGGCGCCAGCTGGGAGATATGTTAGTCGATTGTTTGAGAAGCTGACCTCTCGCTTACTTACAAGGCGAGCGTCTGGAACATGGACAGCGAGTAGTCGATGCCGATGTGAAACTCGTACGTCTTGCCAAGCAATAGCGGTTCGAAGCGAGAGCCTTCGCTGAAGTCCTCCCTGTCACGAAGATGCATGCTGCTGTTCTTGGCAGCTTCGAGAAGTGAAGGGACCCTCTGAATGCGAGCATACTCTTGATCGCCAAAGATGCCGGAGAAGTAGTACTGGTCCGAGTCGCCATGGTAATTGTTCTCAATCGCTTCCAGCGTGGCTTTGAAGACGTCAATCATGTCCCTCGTCGGACCCATCACTGTACCACTATTCAGCCATCGCGCTGGATTCCGGTCCCGCTCATCGGCGTCCTCCTTGGTCGACCTAGGACCGTACGAAGATTCTGGGAACGGACTCTGCGGAACAGCCCAACATGCCGGACGGCTGAAATCCACCGGCCAACAGATCTTGTCTGGACCGAAGAGGACGGTCTGTCGAATATCGTGCTGATCGACCAGCTCTTGCCCGTATGTCTCCACTGCTCTTGCATTTGCCGCCGCATTGACGGCGTAGTATCGTTTGATCAACGCATCGGGTCGTAGCTGGAACCACACGTCGAATCCGTCGATGATCAGCACCAGGTCTTGGGCGAATTCGTCGTTCGATTCGATTTGCTCCAGGTAATTGAGAATGCCCTCGACCTTGCCCAGATGCTGCTTGTACGGATCCTCAGACTCATGGTCGCCGTAATTGATCAGCACGGGCGTGGGGGTACCCCAAGATCTGCGCCGAGAGCAGCAGCTTGCACAGATCCGAATTGGTGCTTGTCGCGGGTATGAGGAGGTGGATGCGTCCTTTGGGGGCTTCCGAGATCGGCTCGCTGAAGTCGGCTTCTTGCAAGACGACTGATGTGTCTGTGTGAAAGTGCAGCAAGAAGGAGGCGGTGATGAAGAAGAGGACAGTTGCCAATAGCCCTTTCACGGGCTTAGATCTTAGCATGGGCCATGATCGGTAGTCCGCTTTGAGCGATGGCATTGAGGTCCCAGTCTACTCACGTTCGTTGCATCGTGGAAGAAGACCGCCAGGGAAATTCATCGCAAAGATGTCTTTTGGGCGATCCATGTCTGAATCGCGACCTGCACCGCCACGGCTCGATGATCTACATCCTACCAAGGTTCTTGGTGCCAAGATGGTGGAGATGGGTCGAGCTGCCGGATGCCGTGACGAGAAAGGTACCAGGCCTTTTAGGTTTTGCAAGTAGCGTGCCGGGACTACCGGATCTGAATGTTCGAGACAGAGCACGAGAGCAACATTATTCACCGATCCTATCCTGCTTTCGTCTGGTGGGTAATAAGGTAGACAGAACAAGTGCAGACCAGCTCCGCGGCCAAGGCGACGAGCACAGACTGTGAGGGTCAATGCCGGCACGAATGAGGATTTGCCATGCGTCTTGGCTGAATCGTCGCCGGCGGAAGCCGTGGGCGAATAGACCAAGATGGGTGACAGTCGCACAGTCGTCGCGACTGACGTGTGGCCGCGCGAAGGTCGTCTCGTCAGCCGCGCGGACGGCCATGTTCGTACATTGTCAAGTCGGGTGGAGTGGAAGGATGGTGAAGGATGAGATGACGTTCAAGTTGCGTTGCTGTTCCGAAGGTCAAGCTTTGTAAATATCCTGGCCAACCTGGCACCATTCTTTGTCATATGATCTCGTGGCGCTTGTGGGTGTGAGATCGACGAGCTCAATGTCCGATAATGTCAGTCAGTGGCGGTGGGGTTGACCCCAATCCATCATTACAGTCCCTTGCACATCTGCAATATGGCTCTGCAAGATCCCAAAAGGTCGATAACTCTTGACCGTAAGCATTCCCGCTGGAGCATCACCACCCGGACCCGGCCATAGCCATGGCTCGATATATACTCAGTCGGCATTGCAAGGGTGGTGACCGACAGGCACGCATCCAATCCTACCATTATGGTCTATGGTAGCATCTGGGCCGCTGGTACCCCCATAGCTCCGCTCAAACCGCAACTCAAACCGCAACACACAACTTGAACTCCGGTAGCTTGGACTATATAGCAGAAGCCTAGCAGAAGCCGGAGAGCTAACGCATTGTTGGCTCTCCGGTTGACTGCGTAGATATGTACATCCTCGAAATACATGTTCGTTCTCTAGCGCAGACTGCATACTCAAGCCGTCGGTGTCCGAATTGTGCGGTGCATGTGCGGTGCAGTTTGAGCGGGAACAAGGAGGTAGACATACTGATTAACAGCTGGTGCTACCGAGAGCACTCGACTGCTTCGCTCTTCTTCTCATCCTGTCCGATAACCCGACTCGCTTCCGTTCTCTGATGCGCACGGCGCCCTTCCGTCATCCTACTCTGTCATCCTCTCCCCCCTCCCATCATCCGTCTCTCCATCCCTCATACTCTCCACCACTTTCCTCGCCCTGCGTCTCGCATCCACATACATCATAAACTCCGAATACGTCCTCGGCATCACTTGAATGTCCCTCTCCACGGTGAATGTATAGTTGAACTGTCCCGTCGGTTTCGCCTGTCCGTGTTCCACATCTCGGACTTTCGTGTCCACTCGCACTTGCACCCTCGTGCGGCCTGCTTCTGCTGAGGACGGGGTGTCCGCTTCCCCGGTCACGACGGGAGGATCGGTGTAGACTACTGTTGCGGTGAGGTACAGCACACTCCCGACCGGCACCGGGTTCTGGAATGTCGAAGGGTCGAGCGACACGAATGTCGGCCGTGCGTGGGCGAACGATGCGGCACAACAAAACGCCAGCTCAAAGGTCTGCTTGAGTAGGAAACCTCCGAAAATCATGAATTGATGCCGATTGCGGTTGATCGGCTGCATGATGCTCGCTGTACTCAATTTCGTTGCTTCCATCGCCACCACATTCGCCGGCTGTCGCAACGGATCGTTGGGATCGTGGTATTGCAATTGTTTTTGCCAGATGGCGTGGATGAGGTCGGATTCTTCGTCATTGGGGGTCTGTTTGAGAAGGGAGCGTTGGAGGAGGGCTTTGCGAAGTTTGCTGTTCTTCTCGCCTTCCGAGAAGAGGCGTTTTTCCTCTTCGGTATCAGTTCGTACGGCGGGAATGGAGACGGGCTTCTTGGTCACCGGGTCGAGAGACACCATCGTGAATTGACAGATCATCATCACGTCTTCTGGTTTCGCTTTGACGCCGTCTTTGGGCGCCTTTGCTACTTGAAGTGTGATTTCCATAGAGCTTCGGCCAGCGGCGTAGGTCACTTGGCCGCTGTATTCGAGGTTTGAGATTTCCGTCAGAGGGTTGAGGATAGTAATCCTGTCGCAAGCGGCTGTGACTGTAGACACTCCATCGCCGGTGTGGTTGTATGCCACGACTCCGGACAGGGCATCAAGGTCCATCAGTAGTTGGCCAATGCGGATCTGCCCGGTCGCGTTCATGTAGGTGTCGAGTAGCCACGGATCCTGCGCGAGAGGGAGGACCTGCAGCACTGGTCAGCGAGCAGGGTCCTACGAAAGAGGAGTACTGCGACTCGAACACTCACAACACTGTGATAGGAATCCGACATCTTTCTCGGCGTCAAATCCCGCTCCACCTTCGGCGTCTGCTGCTGCCCACTACCATCAGCCTTCCCACCTGCCGATTTCTCAGCCTGCTGCTTGCGGAATGCCTCGACCCATGGGGTTTGCACTCGCTCATTCGTTAAGGCCGTAAAGACACCATCAGTCCGCCGTGGTATCGCGACTGAAAAGCTCCGACGATGAGTTGGCCGCGAATGTGAGACTTCCGCGCGCAAGATACGTAGCGCTGAGCGTTTCGCTGCCATGGCTCGCACGAAATGCGGGCGTGTCGTGCGAAGCTGCGGAACGACTAGTAATTGTTTGATTCAGCGGAAGACGCGAGGTTGTCGCTGGGGTGGGACTCTATACGAGAAATACGACGAATCTGCGGAGTCTTTAGTTTACCTCCATAGCTCCGCTCAACTCGCAACACGCAACTTGGATTCCGATAGCTTAGACTACCTATATATATTAGAAACCGGAGAGCTAACGGATTATTAACTCTCTAATTAATCAAGTCGTAGACACATATGTTCTCGAACGGCATGTCCGTTCTATAGCGTAGACTGCGAACTCTAGGCTACTAACGTCTGAGGTGTGCGATGCAGTTTGAGCGAAGCGATGAAGGTATGACTATGCTGTCTCGACGACGACATGAAAGAAACTTGTGATATTGACCATCCAGGGAACTGTGAGTCGACCTCTAACAAAAGACTAATTAGACACAAGCTGCTATGGACCTCCGACGGGCACATCCGCCGCATTTCTCACATTCATGCTCCCTTATCAATACCCCGTCAAGCAAGAAGTATCGACACTTCTCACGCAAGCGCTACAATGGGCAAGAATGGGGTGGTCACACTCACATGAACAGCCAGTACCCGAAACAGTCCTCGACAAGATTCTTTGACCGACCTGCAGTCGCGCCCGCGAGTGGGCAAGTCCCATGTGCCGCGCTCGTGACATGATAGTGGAGCTCGTTGGTCTGCTCGTTGGTACGTTACATCGAGAGCGACTAGATCACCGTCATTGAGGCCTGCAGTGAAGCTTGCGGACAGAAGGGGCTTTCTTCCTGTATCCCAGCGCCGAGCAGAACAGGAGAGCAAAAGAAGATCGGCAGATAGTGGTGCTTTAATGTGAAGCCCGATTGGCCCTGTGCTTAGAGCAAGGGCGCTGAGAATATGAATGGATTGTTCGCGTCTGTTGACACTCGCCGTCTTTTGATCGATGCCTGACGGGTAGTTAGCCTCACTCTCACACCCAATGCCTCTCTGATTACCTCCTAGTACCATCCACTTCCGCATGTCCTCTCCCATTCTCATCAACAAAGATGCTCCTCCGTCTTTCTCGGCCCATCACCCACACTTGTCAATATCACCCTCGAAATGCCCTCTTTCAACTTCTCCGCAGCAACCTCAGTACCCTCCAATCCACCCTCCTTGACCTGAACCTTCTTCCCTCTCGGATTGTCCCATCCAGTCTTGTCTCCCAAAATGCCCTTGAAAGCTCCTGCTACGGCGTCCTCATCCTGTGCCAAATAATACACCACAGCGTTGGGACCTGCATCGAATGTATACGCCGCATATGTCTTACCCTCCGGATGCGTCGCGTTGATCGCCTCCACCATTCGCACGGCCGCTCGACTCGTATCGTTCATGTAAAAAATCGGCGGTTGAGTGTCCAAACACGTCGCGTGGAAGTTGTTGCTATCCTTCATCGACAGCACCGCAAACGCTTCAAAGTCGCGGTCGTGAATCGCCTTCTCCATAGCCTTCATCCGCTTCGGCACGACTTCTTGCGCGCGGTGGGCGAACAGTGCGGATGTGGAAACGGTCTGTTGCATGCCTGCTGTGCTGGAGACGTCTTTCTTCTCGGCGGAAGCCACGAGGATGATGGCGCGCATGTCTGGCCAGTGCGAGGCGGGACTGACTTCGTAGGCGAAACTGTCGGAGCCATCGGCCTGCTCACCTTTTTGCCAGGCGACGTAGCCACCCATTAGACTGCGGCATGCCGAGCCAGAGCCTTGACGGGCGATGCGGGAGAGGTCGGTGGGCGAGGAGGGGAGGGCGTAGAGGTTTGCGATGGCGCGGACGAGAGCGGCAAAACCGGCGGCAGAGCTAGCAAGACCTGCGGCGGTGGGGAAGTTGTTCTCGGAGACGATTTTGAGGGATTGGGTGGAGAGTTTGGGGAGGGAGGGGTCGGCGTCTTCGAGGGCGGAGCGGAGAGATCGCAATTCGCGGAGGCAGGCTTGCGTGCGGGCACCTGAGATGTCTTGGGACTGCGAGTTTAGTGTGAGGGAGTCGGAGGTGAAGGAGGGCGAGCAAGAGGCGGTGGTGTGGGTTCGGAGGTCGTCCTGGGAGAGAGTCACGGAGAGGGAGGCATTGGTCGGGAGATTCAGTTTGGTGTCGCGTTTGCCCCAGTATTTGATGACGGCAATGTTGACGGGAGCGAAACTGCTGGCCCGCGTAATGTCGGAGGAGGAGGACATGGTGGTGGTGTTGAGGTTGTTGGTATAGGGTAAGAAGAGAGTGAAGCAGTGAGTGTTGATTTGTTTCCTGGTCAAGATCTCATGCATACCTTGTGCATAATATTGTGCACAGGGTCCAAGCTATCAATCTTCTTTTTATGCAGCTTCGAGTTCATCATAGACGACGTTCTCGACTCTCACACCATTTCTTCAAGCATATCTCCAACATGCGACCAGAAGGTGATTCAGAGGCTGAGAAATGCCCAGTCGACCCGCGAACACGAGAAATCTGGCTGGAAGCCGCCAAAGCAAAGGGCACCTCGGAAACACCACCACCAACGCCGCCATCACCACCAAAAACGAGACCTCCCACCACATCCTCTCTCCCACCAGCGCGCTGGTCCCTCGACACCTCCTCATGGCAACCCCTACCCACACGATCACCACCTCCCAGATCCTCCACCCGAAAAACTCTCCCCACCGACCGCGAAATCAGCACAATCCCCCGCGCCATCACCGATCCCTCCACCCTCAACTCCGCCGAACGCGCCGCCCTCCCCCCCTCCAACTCCGAGTCCGACACCGGCCACGACGCCTCCTCGGGAAACTGGGTCTACCCCTCTCAATCCCAGTTCTTCTCCGCCATGCAGCGTAAAGGCCACGAGGCGAATCCCTCGGACATGTCCTCCGTTGTACCCATCCACAACGCCGTGAACGAGCGCGCGTGGTCGGAGATTAAGAAGTGGGAGGCGGGATGGGGGAGTGAGCGGTGTGGTGGACCGAAGTTGGTCAGTTTCGCGGGGGACAGTAAGAAGTTGACGCCGAGGGCGAGGTGGAACGGATTGTTGGGGTACTCGGAGCCGTTTGATCGCCACGACTGGGTGGTGGATCGGTGTGGGAAGAAGGTGGAGTATGTGATTGACTTTTACAAGGGAAGAGGTGGAGCAGGACCGTTGAGCTTTTATTTGGATGTCCGGCCGAAGTTGAATAGTTGGGAAGGATGGAAGATGAGGGGGTTGAAGGGCGTGGGTTTGGCGTGATGGAAAGGAAGAGACGGGTCAAAAGATGGATGGGAAGGTCGATTTGAAGAATGCATGCATGCATATGATACCCTGGAGTCGGACGGCGCACTCAGCATTGGAAAGTGGCGATGGATTCGTGGGAGTCGTGCGACTGCAGTGTGGATTGTATGAGTGCAATGAAAGAGCTTCCATTCGATCGATCAGATCCATGGTACTACTCCTACAAGCAACGACTCTTCCGTCGTGAACGCTACACAGTCGACACTGGAGGACGGTACCGGCTCACGACCTTTGGGGGCGAACGTGCGGAGTCATATCAGTGCAGATCATCGGTCCACCAATCTTGCTACCTTCAGACCGAAGACGGGGCTGGAGACAGGGCCAGCGAACAAAGAGTGACCACTACGAGCACGATGGGATTGCCGGCTCCGGTCTGGCAATCTGCTGTTTCAAATCGACACGGCGGAGCAAGCAGAACCCCCAAATACCTGCTCTGAACCGCCGGTCGCGTTCTTCCGGAGCTGATTGATACCACACTCGGCCCTGCGTGAAGCTTGGAAGATTCTCTGCGTATGCTTCTTTACGAAGTCTTGCCTTTACCGCCGGGTGAGGTCATGAGTGGAAGTAGGACCGCTGCTAAGTTACGGTACCAGCACGAGCTGTCAAGGTGTTCGTGCTAGTGAATTGGTACGATGTGTCCGTCTGACTGCCTACTCTACGCACACCCTTCTCCAGTCCTCTCACACCGAGGAGTCCGACACAGTTCAGGAACCTTTCTCGCCTTCACCCCGACCAAGCCATCGATATACGCCAAAAAGCGGCCGACCGGCACCATATCCATCTGGCCCAAAGCCGGATGACTCGATCGAAGGACCCTCCCTCCCCACAACACGCGCAGGAAGTGTGTCCCTGCCTTGCTATACAGCTCAAACACCACCTCGGCGCCCATACCCGGCCACACCATCTTTTCCACCTGCAATATGGACAGCAGCCGTGAGATCGAGCCGTCGTGAGCGACGTTGTGGCGATACTTGACCTTGGAATCTCCCGGCGAAGAAGATCCCTCTCCCATGGCAAGACGCAAGTTCTGCGCGAGTTCAGCCACGAAGACGCCGTAACTTGCGACACTCGCTGGGAGAGATTGTCGTGAGTCGCGGTAGATGAAGCTGTATTCGTATTCACCGAGACGGAATACCTCTTCTGCGTCAGCCATGCTGACACAGTCGGTCGTGTTGACAATGTTGCACGGTAGAGGTTTGTCGTGGCATAGCCGCGCGGAGAGGTTGTCGAAGTAATGGTCCCAGCTCATGTGCCAGCCGGTGGAGTTGGAATGGACCCCTGACAGCGAGTCGAGACGGGCGAAGAGTCCGGCGGAAGCGTCGAGATGGCGTGTCCAGGCCGGGGCCGTGCTGCCGGGGCCGTATGAGCTGAAGAGTGCCGAAGCGGCAGTGCAAGGATAGTTGGGTTCCAGCGAGTCAATGCTGTCTGGCTGGATGAGTAGTGGGGTATCGCAATCCTTTCGCGAGGGATACATGCCCGCGATGAGCATGCTTGCGACTTGTGACGTGATGACATTGTTCGACACCCGGTACGACACGAATGCAGGATCGTATTCGCTGGGAAGAAAACCCAGCATGTCACCATATACGGCCTTGAGGTCGACGCCATGCTGATGGCTATCGTCGAGACCTCCGCGAGTGATCTGAGGGAATTGACATGTGCCGTTGAACCCGACCGGAGGGTATGGATTCGAGTCGGTCGTATATACCGACCAGTACGTTGCCGCCGAGTTGTTCCCGTGAGGATTGAGAGGTTTCGCGCCGAAGAAGAGTCCTTCGTCTCGGCAATCCCAGGCATACCCTTCCTGAGGAAACGTGTTGCTGGCATAGGGGGTTCGCTTGTGGTGACGGTGAATCACCTCGACGTATTCCAGTTTGTACTCTCCACTCGGACGGATGTAGGTTTGTGAATCCACGTGCGGCATGTTGCACCAGTTGTAGGTGTCCTGGGGTCCCTGGCTGGAGTTGAAGATGAAACCGTAGACCCCGGTTCCATTGATGACCGTGGTGAGATTGTTGACAAAGTACTGGGCTGGAGCATGCCAGTCAAGCGACACGTTTTGAGGAACTTGATATTGATCATGCGCCAACGTGAGGGCGGGTGTCGAGAGGAGCGCGAGGAAATCCGGCATGCGTTCGTTCAGCTTCATGATTTCGAAAACGCCAATGGGAATTGCGGACAGTAGCAACAGGGCGAAGATGACATGCGACGAGCAGGGCAGAGGGGACATCGTAGGAGATATGTGTCCAGCCGACCATAGTGCCTTGTCGTCCCAAGAATCAGACGTCATGGCAAGGACGTTTCTTCGTATGGTGTTGGAAATGTCGATATGCAGGAACGCTGCGTGCAAGCGATGAAAGCGGCCATTGGTCAGAACTGCCTCTGCTCAGGAGGGGAGGTGCTCGTCTTGCACGCTGGAGTGAAAAGGCAACGAGTATGCAACGGCGGAGGAGATGCTCGGTTGCTATAAGGCACTTTTGTCAAGTGAGAAGAATCATGTTCGAGGTGATGTTCTTGGGGAGCAAAACACGTCGGCCTGACACGTGAGATTGGTGGGATTTACACTTACGAAGAAGTACAGGTAGGTAGGTGTACGACTAGAAAGAACCATTCAGCGGTTCACGCACGCCTACATGTACGACTGTTGAATGAGTATGTCCTGCACATGGACGTAGACCGCTATGAACATGTTCTGTCTTCGTACATGTACGCCTAGTAGTAGTAGCTAGCTAGACTATGCCATGTCCACGAACATGCACGACTATTTTTGCCATGTCCTCCTAGATATTCGCTTGTCGACACGACTATTTCGCTGTACCGGTTACCTTCCATTAGTTGGTCATGTTCATGGCACATCGTACTGCTTATATATGACACCCCCTCGACACGTACCTGCGCGCCTATCTGCTATGCCATCGCACACGTCGCACGACCATGTACGACTGTTTGATGATTACAGGTGGTGACCTGTTTCCCCTCACCGGAGACCGGTCCGCTGCCGTGTAATGACGTTCCTGCGTGTAAACTAACTAAAGACGGGGAACGTGGAGAGCGACGATCAACCTTGAATCAACCTTGAAATCTTCCGGAGACACATCCGTTCGTTGTTCCACTGCATCTCGCAAGAAAACACCTACCTCCTACATCGACACGGACTAAGGCGAAGGAGACACGTGGGAACACAGGACACGGGACCTCATGACATCTGCCAGAATGGACTGACATCAAACCACCGCACCACCATCAGACCACGCCCACCCCATCATCATCATCATCATCATGCCTCCCAATCCGATCATGATACCTCGCAAACAAGTACCGCGCCAGAGCGACAACATGAGAACGCGACGCACTCTCGGTGGCATGGCGGCCTCCGCGCTCGCCACTTCCCTGCTCATCCTCATCATCTCCTCCCTCGCCTGGGCACGCCGGTGGCTATGGTCCGGAGCTGCCATTGAGAGTCTTCTTCTGATCTACGGCTGGGAGACAGGCCAGCGGATTCTACCCTACATCCCTCTCTGGACCGTCCTGTCCACGCTCAACGTAATCTACGCAGTCTGCTCGACATCCTGGCTCCTGCACATTTCCTTCTCCATGGCTTGCTGGCCACTTCTCTTCATCACATGTCTCTCGCAATTCCCTTTGGTCTCCGATCTGGCTCGAAGAAGCCTCCGGAAAACACTCAGGGAATATCCATCGCATTTTATTAGGGACAAAATTGCGCTGTTCAACCTGCCCGCTCTGGAGATCGACACGGATGTGGACGGCTTGATGGTGATTCGCGCAGTCACCTTTTCCCTCTCCAGCTTGACGCTAGTTGCTCATGGGATCGAAGTCGGTCAGTAGGAATCCTCTCGACGGTGGTTCTCCGGGGAATCGTTGCAATCGCTGACTAGTCTATGTAGGCATCAAGCTTGCAAACGATATCGAGCTTGCCATCTACGTTGATGAGGTTACCGTCAGCTTCTTTCGCCGCATCGAGATTGGCGATGTGTATGCCAATATCAAAGGCGGCAACGCGGAGATGACATTTGGTGCAATGGATGACTGTGTGGACGATTCGATGAGCGAGAACAGTGTCTTTATCGACGACACGCCTTTGCTCCGAGCAGCGTCGATGGGAGCCGCAGGATTTCGGGATAGACCAAAACTTCGCGAGTCCTTGACTGGCGGTGTGAGCTACATGGCAGACTCTTCGCCACGAAAGGGATTCGAGAGCGTTCGGACTCTATCGCCAGATGAGGAGCTTGCCGATACGAAGTACCAAGAGCTGATGACCGAGATCCGAACGACTAGTGCAATCTATCAATCTCGAGCATCTGTCCGACAAAGGGCAAAGACGATCAACAAGGGCTTCACTCTGGACAACGAGAAGGACTTGCGCGCGGCTGTGTGTGCAGAGCTACATGCTCTGCCGTCGATCAGCCACCCACCAAAGAGATCTGTCAAGGTGACGACGCTGCAAACAATGTCATCGGAGTCGACTCGGAGGTAAGTCGTTCCATTGCTTCCGTGCACTGCGTCTCGGTCCATGCCAACCTATGTCACGTTCTGCACACCAAATTGACTTATATCCCGTGTTGGCTTTAGATTTCTGCATAGACTACCCTTCCTCCTTCGGGCCCTGTTAAGCCCGCTGAGCTATTTCCACCCCATCGCCATTGCCAGTATAAATGCGGCGGGCTCTGGGCACTGGGTCTCGGCTTTACTCCAGCAAAAGATTTTTCGACGGTATACCGAGCACAATGCCGAACTAAGAAAACTCTGGCGCCGGCTCTCGGAATGGCTGAAAGACGCCAATTTTTGCTTCCAATTGGCTGATATCGAGGCGTTGGGGCAGGTTCCGTGGTCTACATCCTTCGACATCGTGGCGTTTCTCAGAGCCAATGAAGTCGTTGCCTACCGTACAGCGCCGCAGAGCGGCACAATATCACCTGTGGTGAGACTCGGGGGTGTCGATGCCACTTTTACCATTCCTTCGTTTTTGCTCCCGCATCATGAGCATATCATACCTCCACCACCGACCGCGGAAGAGGAACGTATTGAAGCAGAAAATGTCGCCCAAGCAGACGGCTTGCCCAAAACCGTGCAGGCGGAACGAAACCTCGAATCCCTCAAGAAAGATGAAACCTCCATTACGATGAGCGTTCATGGTAGTCTACCGGCCAGTTGCGACCAAAGCCTGCTCAATTTCGTTGCCTCTCTGGTCAAAGCCACCAAGATCATCGAGCTGGAGAAGGATATCGATGAAGTTGAAAGTCCAGACTCGGCTCCGGTGTCGCCTGATGCCCCATCACCAGTGGACTCCGTCAGTGAGACTCCTCCTCCTCCGTCCAACCCATCAATCAAGGGCATCGCGGGGGCCAAAATCTTCGCCAAGAACATCCGCAACAACCTCAAGGACGGCACGACCAAGGAAGCCATCAAAGACTTTGCGCGCGACTTGCATAGCAGTACAAGGGATGGGATGAAGCGAGGGCTGGTTACGGGGTTCGTGAACGATCGATGGATCGCGAAGATTGTGGGGAGGACGGCGGCTATGCTGCAGAAGGCGCAGGGCGACGTGGGTTACAGTGGGAGTATCCCGATCCCTTTGGAGCCGTATCGGCATGTGGAGGAGAATTGGGCGGCGAAGTTGTTGCCGTGAGAGTGAGGGCAGTTACCTCTTCAAAGTTACGATTAACCGGCACGTTGTTCTTGGCAGCACTGATGTCTTCTATGTACGATGAAAGCCAGCTTACCCGTACAAGGCCCGAATCACGGGTCTATACACTGGCACGTACGCGGGTCGGTAAGCTATCCTTTCAAAAGGGTAGGTCATCGATATGTACAAAGTGAAGTGTACGCGGCCAGATAGGTCGAATGTACGAGAGACTGACCAGTGGACTGTACACCGACAAGTTCGCGAACCGGTTAACTCCAACTGTACGAGGGTCAGCGACTGGTTTGTACACTGTGATATGTAGGAGGGCAGGCAAACATATCTGCACGTTGATTGGTCAATCGGCCGGTATGGAGACATGGACAGAAACAAAGGCTATTACGCGGACGTATGAGGTGTGTTGGTTTGGACGATGCCAGGCCACTCCTCGGCATGGGATATCCATATTGGGACTTTTTGGACGTCGATTTGACCTTATAGAGCATGGTGCGCGGACAAGGCAAGTGATGCTTCATTCATGCTTTCATGCACCGCCAGCTCTCAGCGAGCTTCCAAGACGTCTTTCCAGATCTTGGATCCCTGCGACTGAACCTGAAAAGTCCTCCAACAATGTGCTCAATCATGCCCTCCATCACCCACAATCTAAAGCTGCACATCGTTGTTCAACAACTGCACCTGCTCCCCCGGCTTGAACGCCGGCATGCCGATGTATGGACATCCGTCACACCTAAACGCATCGCCCAGCGCACAGTTGCCACAGGATCCGACTTTGCCCTGCACGGTGAAGTCCACCTCGGTTAAGTCGTCCGCCTGTAGCATGGCGGCGTTGGCCTTGGACGGCTCGTTGAGCTGCAGTTTGGCGAGGTTGGCGTCGGCTGCGAGGCGCGTGGCTTTGTCTTCGGCTTCGATGCGTTGGGCGAGGCCGCAGGTGCAGTCCTTGCAGGCGCGGCGTCGCTTGGTGTTGGGTTTGCATGCTTCGGCTAGAGAATACTGGGTCAGATGATGGCTCGATGTGGGTTTTCGGGGAACATTACGAATGATGAGCGGCTTCTGCCGGTCTTCCTCTGATAGGAGACTCTCCGGATCGATCTTCGCGGCGTTCTGCAGCGCCTCGTCGCTCGGGAACTCGTCCTCGTCGTCGTCTTCGTAGTCGTCATCTAGGTCGTCCACATTGTTGATGAAGCCGACACCCGCCGGCGTCGCCTGGACAGCGTTCGTGGAGATGTCCTCACTCTTCCTCTTCGCTGTATTCGCCGCCTCGATGTCATTCGCCGGCACAGCGGCCGCATTTGCCTTCTTTCGTCCAAAGCTCAACTTGACCGTCTGCGCTGCCGCTGCAGGCTTCGTGATGTCCGAGCCTTCCGCCACCAATCCCGCCAGGATCGCCTCTGTCTGCTCTGCCTTTCCGAATGCAGTGCCGGACTGCGACTTTAATCGACCGCCGGGCTTGAGAGACTGTGATATTCTTTCTATGACCTCGCGGGAAAGTGGTTGTGATGCTTGTGCTTGGTCGACCTCGGAGAGTACGAGCACGACGTCGTATGTGGTGGCAGGAAGAGCGACGAGGCCGAGCGCCAGACGGTCGAGCATTTGAATGTCGGTCGCATTGCGGTCGTAGGCTTCGGCGACTTGTGTGAGAGCGGAGGGGTGAGAGGCCACTGAAGGTGGGGCGAGGAGGAGCGTTCGTTGAATGGTGGTGGACTTGGTGGGCGGGATAAAGTCCATACCGAAGTCGGGAGTGTTGTCGATTGTGACTGCGGGCGCCATGATGAGGGAGTGAGTGTCCTGGAAGCAGTGTTGTGTGTAGGTAGACAAGGGACAGAATGGTCAGAGAAGTGGGCGCTGATGAGCAAGTGACATAATCAAGAGGGGTCCACTAGAACTACTTGGGGACATCGGCAGATGAAGAGTGGGATGATCCATCATGAGATATCACCCGCGTGGTTTGCCAACATCATGACACTGAGCAAGGATAAGAACACGACAAGGTGCGCGGATCACTGCTCGGCCATTGTCAATATCGCCCTGCTTTCATAGGTGGACGCAGCTCTTCAGCAAGGTCTTAAAGCGTAGAAATAGTAGTACCAAGGTTGAGGAGACAAGATGCATAC
Organism: Zymoseptoria passerinii SP63; assembly: GCA_000223825.2. NCBI lineage: Eukaryota > Fungi > Ascomycota > Dothideomycetes > Mycosphaerellales > Mycosphaerellaceae > Zymoseptoria > Zymoseptoria passerinii. The sequence goes on along the minus strand of AFIY01000187.1, from coordinate 39,317 downwards.
AATATCATCTGCATATATATGGTAGCTGGTACATGAGAAGGATCAGATGAATGAGTTGTGATTCAACCAAGCGCTGTGTCTCGGGGACATCTCTTGGTTGGCCTTTTCCTTTGAGTAGAGTGTCCCGTGCCACGGTCCCCTCAGTTCATCTTCTGCGATTCCGCGCAGTTCCCCGATCTGTTGTAGCACTGTACAGGAGTTGAGTTATACATCAGTCACGACTATCCACTGTCGTTCCTACATGAGCTGTGATTTCCCATCTATTTCGGCTTGGGCTTTCCAATCTGGTATCCCCATTTGCGCAGCGTCTTTACGACCTTGGGCGTGATGGCGACCGTGAGCGGTACTCGGATGAATATAAGCGACTTGTGGACTCCGTAGGCGAAGAGCAGCTGAGTCCAGATACCTAGTCATCCTCGTTAGCAAAGTTCCCACACGGCATTCTCACCATGTGTGCAACCCTTACTGGCATTCTCATGCTTCGCCTTTTCCGCGACAGCAGCATCAGTCTCCCTGGTAGCGTCCTCAACAGCGTCCAGCGCCTCTTTACTCGCCCTCCGCTCCATCAAGCCCGGCGCGACCTTCTCCAGTGCAGTCCAAAAGTAGTCCATGATCGCATGTTCGACCTTGGCTATCCGCTCGGTGCCAAACCATCGCACAGCCAGGTAACAGAATGGAAAGTCGATCGCCGACAGTCCCAGGTATATGCCCACCACCGTCCAGCCGTATTTCTTTGACATCGCCTTCATGCGTTCTGACATGGACAGCTTCGTCTCATCGATCTTCGGACCTGTTGGATTTGTGCTGTTGTATCGCGTCTGCCGCGCGCGGCGGAACAGAGACGCTCGCCATGACGATGAGAGAGCTGGTCTCGCGGTTCGGAGGGTGGTGGTGGTAAAGTCTCGCCGGAGTGGTGTCGTTCTCGATTGTAGCTTGCTCGCCTGTCGCAGGCCTGTGAGCTCTGTCCGTTGCGAGGCTCTTGATAGAGCTTTTTGGGAGGTTGGCACTTGGCGGAAGAGCTGGAAAATGCGTGATGTCTTCAGCATGACAGCTTTCGGGTCGACGACGTGCAAGGGGTGGACTGGTCAATGGAAACGGGTGCCGACGCTTGGATGGTTTGTTCTTGATGGTGTTGTCCGATGCCAGGGGTTTGTCGAGCTTGTTGTCGCAAAAAAAGTTGCTATTGCAGCTGCAAGACGAAGTTCCTTGCCAAGGCCCCCGGCCAGCTCGTCATGATTCAGGCCCCTGGGCCGGGAGATTTTGTTCCAGAATGCGCGAAGAACAACCTACTTTCTGTGACGACGCATTGCGCAAAACCCGAGGTATCGACGACCCATCCGAGGACACCGCTATCGAATGGCCAGGACCGTTCTTGATGCGTTGTACAAGATGCCGGGGTGGTCTTCATTCCTCGACGCCGCCAAATGGACGCGGACGACATCTCGAACCCGCACAAATTCGAACCAAAATTCTGATGATGCCCAAAGATTCGTTGGTCGGGCCGAGGGACACCGCGTCCTTTAAGATCATTTAACAAGCCTCTTCTATAGCAGAGATCCATGCGGCGTTGCTTGGAAATACCCTCGCTTCCATGTGCTTGGGTTGGGCTGCTACGCTGTGCTGCTCGACGCTGCATCTCTAATAATCAGGATGGTTTCAGTAGCGACTTAGGGCATGGTGCTTCAGCCAGCCGAGCTCGAATGGCCTGTTTCTTCACAAAGTATCATCCGTAGCCGCATCAAGATGTGCCAGCATGGTGGCGTTTCTGGATCGTTGCAGACTTCACTGTAGCCGCCCGACTACGATGATCCTTCCGCTCGTCTTTCAAGGATGCTCATGCTTCCGCACGATCATCGAAATTGCAAGTGATGACCGAGAACGTCAGGTCCACAAAGACTATCGCCATGACGGCTCGGCATGAGGAGCTAGCTATACTTGTTTCTGAAAGAACGGCCGGCATGGCAAGTACCTCTCCTCGCAGAAGCACGCCGCCGAACGACGCTGGAACGATGGAGATCCGTGTCGGTAATCGTCGGGACGAAGACGCGTCAATGGGCCACGGTGCATGATGGCGACATGTGCTTTCCTGCACATTCATGGCTTTGCATTGTGCATTGAGGCTAAAGTCGCCGGATCGCGGCCGATTTGGCGTCATTTAGATCGTGCAGGGCAGACCAAGAAGAAGGATGGTGGCTGCGATGTATTGCCCTCTGTTTCGGAGCAAGTTGTGGGGCGCTCGGACAGATACCCTAATAGAGTGGCATCGCTTAGAGAGAGAGGGTCGAGACATGTGGCTGAACATGGGGAGCTTCTCTTCTCCACCTACCTTATTCTTGCTATTCCACCCCGGAACGTGGTACTGTATCGCAGCGTCAGCTACGTTGACATGGTACTGGGAGAGCAGTAATAAGGCGCACTCTACATACCTACCATGAAAGCACCGCATGCTGATGAAGCGTCGACCGACACAAGTCGATTGGGACTCGCAAGCACCTCGTCGTCGATTGCTCCACCGCTTTGCATTGGACTCCGACATTTGAGTTCACGCTTGTAGAACTAGACTGTGTTTCCGTACTCCCTGTCACACCTCTTGTCTGCAACCAGAGCTCACCCTGACACCCTACTGTACCACCACCGTGGAGCACAAGCTCGCCATAACTTCGCCGTGTCTACGAAGGTTATTTGGACTTCTCCCTTAGCGTTACCACTGCAGCCCAAAACGGCTCGCTTCGACTCCATTATTCCTGCGGCCCGCCCGCCCACGACAAAGATGGATGAGGCTGACGTCTTGGTATCATCACCAGGGAACGAGTGCCGAAAGCGCGTGGAGCACTCACTTCCGAATGTGAGATCGATCTGGAGGGTGCCTGTCCTGTCCTATTCTGTCTGCTTGCCTGCACTGCTCCCACCCAGTCCGCGAGACGAGCCCGAGCTCCCTCCCGATGCGCAGACACATAAAAGACCCATAGCAAGCCCACCTCTACGCAAGTCCAGGGTCAGCACGCTTTGTTCCACTCCGTCTGTGCTACCGTTCCCATCATCCTGCTTCAGTCATACCTGACTTGCCCACCCACCTTCACCCTACATGATGCAGGCTGTACCGCTCAACTTTTCTGTTCCCTTCGTTCCGTACCCAACTCCGCCCTTTCGAGCCTCGCTAGACGTCTGCTACTACCAACTCGAACTCGATCCCGTGACCATGGGAACCACGAACCACGTACAAGTCGACGGTATCGGTGTCTTGGACTACCAAAGCGCCATCGACATCGCCCGCAACAGTGAAGGGGAGCTGGATCCAACGGTCTCGGCATATCTGGAACTTGCCCTCACCGATATCTGGGACCGTGTCAACCTGGAACCGACCTCCTACATCATGACCAAGGACGAGTTCGCCGTGTTCAACTTCTATCGGGCTCGCTTCGAAGACAATCTAGTGGCAGAGCAAGCCGTCGCGCGATACTGGTCAAACACACACGACATCACTATGGACACCTCAGCTTGATGCCACGCTGTTCTCACGCCAACAGAACGATACGACTATCCACTGTCGTCGTCATCTCTGCCTACGCTCGCCGTTCATGTTCACGGCGAATTTGTCATCCGGCTGGAGCAGGAGCAGCGGCTAATCCACACATCGAGGAGAATCAGTTCCCACTTTCTCCCACTTTCGGGGAGCGCTCCGACCCAGTGTACAACGACTTGAACCCACCCAACCAGCTGGCTGGACCAGCACTTACGACCACGTGCACCTCCAGCCGGCACGAATCCTTCCGACATCATTGAGGCTTGGCTCGTCGAGAGTGTTCTTAGCGACGCTGCAGATCCTATTGGCTATGTACTTGTCCTCCGAGATGAACGTCTTGATACGCCAGGTTCTGCCGTTATCCGATCGACAGCCAGCCTCGCTTGAAAGTCGTCCGGGGACTCACCCATACTAACGGCGACTCCGGGCGGTTCGCTTGAGCTTACCGAGGATTTCAATGCCTGTCGTCGGTCCCGACTCGACTTCGTCTCGCCTGGAAGTACTTGATCACACACTCGGGGCGTCTTTCGACGAACCTTATGTGGTCGCATTCGCACCGCCAGCATACCTATTCGACTGGGTTATCTGGAGCCTGTCGTTGATCTCAGTGGGGAACCGACATGGAACAGTGTCTTACTGGGCGACTCCTAAGCTGTTTAGAGCATCTGATATCGCATCCACTCCGAATAAGATCGAATGGCACTACCCCAAGGTGAGCACGTCTGATGTTCATGACCCCGACTACGACGATTGACTTCGTGCAGAGCGTGAATCGCTGATCATCTTTGCTCAGAGGGACAGACAGACCTTGATGTTGGATCTCGGTAACATCATTAACGATGTACATACAACTTCGTTCAACCTACCTCGACGGCCTCAAACTTCACTGTGGAAAGCCCTTAACGCCGTTCTCATCGAATTCTGTGTTCCTCTTGCAAAGCAACCATGCGCGGTTTCCTTGTCGAGTTATCTTGATGTATTCGAAACATTCGCTTCTAACGAATCTGGTACTTCCGCGCAACGTCAAACGTGCAGTCTTCTCCGTCACAGCGACCGCTCAGGCCGAGGAAGAGTTGAGCTCCCGGCGATACCGTTACGGCTATAGCCACTGGATTTTTGATGCTAAGTTCTAGTGGAGCGATTTCTTACAATCCAATGTCGACACTTTCGGGGCCGTCCAATGGATATAAGCTCCTTGGTGAAAGTCAACATATTTCCACCCCTTAATGCAACTGTCGACCGTAGCTCGGACAGGAGATCTACGGCCCCAATGTCTTTCCCGTGAGCCTGGACGACTTCAACTCGGTATCTGGACTCCACAGCCAATACCCTGGTGCATGACTGTCCTAAAGGGTGAAGCGACCTACTGGGCCAATTACCACGCGCAAGACGTCTTTCACTCTTGGCACCGCCGAGCAAGAGTTGCAACCGTCCGGTATCGATTCGACTCTTGATCTGCAATTGAACGGGCTCGGAACCGCTATCAGAAGAGCTCTACTACTGGCGCGCCGTAGCGGTAAATCACTCCATCGTGGAATGTTCCGGTCGAGCACCTGGCCAAGCAAACAAAAAGTCACCTCGGAACTTGGCGTGGACTGGTGTCTGTCGGGGTTTCTCGGCGCCTGGTGGGTTCATAGGTGGACGGATATATATTGAGATTGATCAAGATAGCGGTGATTGACGGCGGCTGGATGTTTTGGCTGGCAAAGGGATTCCAAGAGGATGCTGCATAGCGTCGAACTCTGGCGGAAGCTGTCAAGGGGGAGTGGATGGCGTAGTACGTACCTTTCGATGCTCTTTTCCAGCCGCATATGGGGTCCATAAACAGATCATGATCTTCAACTTCGGATTATTCCTATGCGACCAATTCCCCTTGGCTCCATTTGTTCGTTTCTGCTTCCATTCCTTCGACCCACAACACTCAACAGGTGGATCTCAGCGCACGACCATGACGACGCGGAAGTCAATTACCGCAACGTGGTGGGCAGTCCTGAAGGAGCATGCGTATGCGCGTGTTAAGCTCGGTATACGCAAGCTTTCACGCTGTGGATCTGCTTCTCTAGGTAGCATGCTGTTCTGATGAGCTTGATTTGACAGGCTGAACTTGGCAATCAGATGTGTGCGGATTAAAAGTCTAAACTCCACTCGTGGACGACGTCGAACTTGCGACTCGCATTTGTCGATGTTGTAGTGCTCTTTCAACCATGTGACGGTACGATCGTGCTCATCATCAGGGGGCTTGCTCGTTCCTCTCAGAGACCGGCGATCCACGCTGCTGTGGATACGATCTCGGACATGTTGTTCCTTTGGGACAAGATCATTGCTGATGCGTTTGTAGGACAACCATCTCTGTCAGGTCCGTTGCCCTCTTGGACTGAATCTCGAGTCAGTCGCAAATGCCTTCGTTGGAGTAATGCAGGTCCACATTGCCAGGATACCCTTCCAACCGAGACTTGGCTACAGATACGAGCGTACGGCCTCGCTGGGACCATCATCGGCGGTGTTTCTGCTCGGTATTTTCAACTCTGCGATTGGATGTGACATGCGATGTGGCACGACAGGGGTTTACGATATGGACCCACTGCGTGTGGTTGGATTACACTAATGCTGGTCATTCAAAAGATGCGTTGTAGGGGTTCGAGGAAGAGCAACACTCGCCTAGCGGACTAACAACGGTCTCCGGTCGGTCTTACACTTCGAACAAATGGCTGACTGGCTGTGAATAGTCACGGGTCAGTCTGACCGGAAGCATCTCGAAGAAAAGCTTCGACAAGTTGAAACCCACCCGTTTGCGTGGTCACTCTTCAGTGCTTCCCAGCTAGGGTAACGAGGACATCTCCGTCCGTCTCATAAGCCTACCCTGCAACTGCACCAACACATAGGACGGCTTCTGATCCATCCGATATGCCATTTCATAACGTTTGTCACCGCCAGGGAAGCCTGTTCTCGCTCGGGTCGGAAGATGTGGTCTCGAGACTGTGGCGGTGCAACTGCGGTTGAACATTCGGACGCGGAGTCGCTTCCTGCAGCCTTCAGATTGCAAAAAGTCACAAGACAGGCAGAATTCTTCTGGAAGCCTTCACGCCGACCAAACTTTGTTGAAGACGAATGCCTTACTAGCAAGGGTGTTTGCCTTGGCGTAGAGGTACATCCGGTCGTTGCAAGCGTGCAAGAAGCGGTCGATTCAACATGTCCGGCAATGACAGAAAGGCCAGGCGTCGTGCAGGTAACTCGGCAGGACGTGACGAGGTGCGGTGCTTGTGCTCGTACAAGTAGCTGAAGTTGCTAATGAGGCATGAAGCATAATTGGCAGGAGTGACCGAGAGTTTTGGAGCAAGCGTCCCAAATCTGATGCACGGTCCGAACGCATGATTTAGTCTTGAGCTCCGAGTTCTATCCCAATACATGCCATCGTCCAGATAATTTTTTGCTGGCCTGCTGTGGTGGCTCGCGGATTCAGGGGAGCCAGTCGACGCAGGAGGTTTAGACTTGATGGCCGCCCGCCCTGATGTCAGAGCGCCCTACGACAAGCGTTGAGCAGAACATGGACGAGCACAACCTGCTCACCGTCCCACTGGCCATTCCACCTACCTCTCACCTTGTCAAGGCTCAGCTCAAGCTCACAAATCATACCCGCCTGGACCCCGTCGTGATTTCCGAGCCTCGAACCAATCCAGGAGATGCGAGCCCGCTTCGTACTGCCAGTTCCATGGGGTACCATAAACGATCTCGTATGCATGAGGAATATTCGGCCGTCGACTTCGCGCGAATCCGAATCTTCTCAAGACACCACGAACGCAGGCCGCCACCGTATGTACCCATTCATCCGGTTTGAGGCCTTTGCACGTAATCGCGTCTTTCCGACTCGATGCGTAGGCTATGCCACGCTCGTTGGCAGTATACGAAATATACTGCTCTGGCCTGCGTTCGTAGTCGCCTCCACGCTCGATTCGGCCGCAATCCCATGGATCTCCTTAAAGTACATGGATGTGAATGTCTGATTTCCCGCTTTCAAGGTGATCGCGCAGAGCTCGTCGCCTCTCCTGCTGAGTACGGTGGGGATCATGACCTGGCGATCGAGCCAGAGTTTGATGGCAAGATGGTCAATTCCGCGTGTGTGGAGAATGCCTTGGACGCAGCCCTTGTAGTGTCCAGTAGCGCTGACAAACTCCGATAGGTTGAGAATGTGCTGGAATACGATCTCCAGCGGGAGCTACAGTGCCTTCCACGGCTGGTGGAGGTACTTCCACAAGTACCCTCCGAGTAGCCGACGGTCATCGGGTGGAGGTCTAACCGGCAAAGCCCTCTCGAGGTCCCGACATCTTCGGAAAGCGGAGTATAGAAGTCAGCAGGTGGTCTTAAGACAATGCTCGGGTAGTTTCTAGAGGAAGGCTTCCGAGACAGGCTCTTTTGGACCCTTCCATCCTTGATTGCTTACACGCGCAGTATAAAGAGAAAATGTTCGCGCAGCGGCCGCGAGGTGGGGAGCAGAGTCCCAGATCTGGTAATCTGCTGCGAGCGTGAACTCGAGCATGTTTCGAACGCGTTCTGTCTTGTGCTCCAGGTTTGCTCGGGCTTCCGCATGAAGGGGCTCCGCGTTGATCGAGTCGGAAATATTTTGCTCCCTCTGCCGCGTGATGCGACTAGTCCGGCGGTCGAGCAGTGCATCTTGATCAGCCGCATCTTGATCAGCTGCGGTAGCCTCGTACGGAGGCGGTGGGCCCATCTCGTCGTCCATACTCAAGGATGAGTTCAAGCCGAATGAAACTGAAGAAGAGCGAGTGATATATATCCGTGTGCGTCGCGATTTTGTAGTGTACCAGCGGAGGCGTCCGGTAGAACCAGCTCTCCGACGAAGGAACTACCAGCGGGTACGACATACGCCTATCACTGTAGTTTTGGCTTAGGCCAGAGCCATGGGATTTACCTACGAACTGTGAGAAGAGCAATCAAAGCTGACTGCTTCCAGTATCTGCCATCGACAACGTACAGACCTTCTTCCAGATAACATGCCTGCCCTCGGACATGTCAGTGTCCAAGGAATGGCCGGCCCACGTAAGAACAACTCGCCTGTTGTCCGCATACATGTCAGCACCTCAGCGTCCCCAAAGACCGTGTTGAACATAGGACATGGTCCGTGAAGACGGGTGACTGGTCCAAAGATTCAAGGTATCCCTCCTACTACTCCGCTCAATCCTCCTCCAACTTCCCCCTCACTTCCCCCCCCCGCCTCTAACCCCACGCATCCCCCCAATCATCCGCCTCATCCTCCACTTTCGCCGTACTACTACTAATACTCCCCGCAACCGGCTTCGCCGCCGCAACCTGACTCTTCCCCGCAGCAGCCTTCCCCACCGATCTCGCCGCATTCCCCGTCGGCGCCGTAGTGGTCTTCTTCACCAACCCCTTCGGCAATACCTTTCCACTGCCCCCACCACTCTTCGCCTTAGCCTTGGCATTCAACCAGCCCTCAAAGTCCGGCTCGCCGCCATCGTCATAACCGCTCGAAACCGTACTCTTCGCCGTGCTGGGTCTCGGATTGACGACAGGCTTCTTCATCGCCGGCTCGCCCCACGCGTCCGCCACCTCGTCCTCGTCCGGAGCGGGCGACTCGTCGTCCATGTCGCCCCATCCGTCGCGGAAGTCTTCTTCGTCGGCGGCGCGGATGTCCCGGCCGTTGACAGCGGGGGAAGAAGAGGTCGATCGGTCGAGGTTTGGGCGGCTAGAGACGGCGACCACGGCGGCCGGCCCGTCGCGGAGCCGAGTTTGTTGGTGAAGGAGGATATGGCCCAGCCCATCCATTGGCTGCTTCCTTGTGCATTGGCGGACTGACCCGGTTGCGGTGTACTCATCCTCGTGCCGCCGGCGGAGACGGTTTCCGGAGGAGGGAGAACGGTGTCGGGCAGGGTGGTGGCGTATTTCCTTACCCGGTCGAGGTACACATTGAGAGTCTTGTTGGCTTGGTCGCGGATCATCTTCTCCTTGTCGACGAGAGAAGGACAGAGAGCCGGGAGCATCTTGGTCGCGCAGTCGTCTTCCGAGAAGACGTCCGCTGTGGCCGCGAGAGCCATCAGGGCGGCGTTTCGGGCATGCACGAATGGGTCGCGGAGGGCGCGGGAGAAGGCAGCCGTCAAGACTTTGGCGCGGGAATTGACGCCGAGATTCTTCGCGATCTTGCCGAGACATATGGTTGTGTTGGTGCGGATGCCGGGTTGTTCATCGTTGGCGGTTTTGGCGAGGTGCCGGAGAAGTTCGCCGTTGACGATGCGGTCGCTGAGTTTGGGGACGACGACGAGCACGGCTTTGACGGTTTGTTCGCGAACGACGGGAGCGAGGTCGCCGAACCCGGTGACCATTTGAGGGAATATCTTATCCGAGACGAGTTTTTGGGAGAGGTGGTCGATCATGAGTGGGAGGTTGTCGAGGAGGCAGACTCGCAGGGCTCGGTCGGGGCTGGTGAAGAGGCGGACCACAACCGGTGTGACTTGGGTATCATATTCGTCTTCGGAGAGCTTCTGTGCGATTCGCATCACCAGAGCGAACGATTTGGGCCCTCCGCCTCCAAATTCGACCGATTTGAGAAGTTCGGGCAGAACCTTGACTTTGAAGAACTCTTCTGGGAACTGGTCAGACTCCACGACTGCGGAGAGTTCGCTGGATGTTCACGTTAGCGTGATCCATGTCGCTGATCGATCGCAGCATACCTCAAAAAAGCATCCTTCTCGGTCTCGCTCTTCAATCCCATATTGTCTATGCCATTTGTAAGCTGTATTAACGGAGTGTCAAAGAAGCCACCACTGCGAACACCCTGCTCCAGGAAATGTGCCACGCTCAGTCGCATCTTGGGTGCTGCATGAACCAGTCGTTTGTAGCTGTTTTGCATATTCGCGGGTATGCCTTTCGTCGATCCAATCTGATCGGTCCCGGAGAAGCCAGCGTTGAACACTTCCGTCACCAGAATGCCATAGCTGTACGAGTCCAGTGCATGCGTGGGATTCCTCCGCACGCTGTCCCATCCTCCCTTGACCACCTCTGGGGCAGAATATCGTCCAATATCTGGGACCAGACTGCCTTGCGTGAAGATCACCGCGTCATCCTCTTTCATCGAGCTCAGGATATCCAGACCTCCAATCTTCCATTCTCCGCTCTCGCTGGTGAATATCGAGGACGCTCGAATACTGCCGTGCACGGACGTGGCCTCGTCGTTGATGAATTTGAGTGTCTTTGCCACGTTGTGCAGTCCCCATTTCAGGCTCTCCTCGGATAGTGCTTTTCGCCTCGTTGACCAGTTCAAGGGTGTGATGCGCTCCGTCGCAACGTAGATCAGTGAGTCTGTCTACCTTGTTGTCCAATAAGTCTTCTGCCACCGCGGTGATGTCTTCGTTTGGTCACTCACCTCTAAGGTGTCGAGCACTTTTACTATCCCAGGATGCCGTAGAGTCTTGAACTTTCGCAACGCATTCCTCGCGAGCGGTAATCGTGATCGGTTCGCGGTGATGTCGAAGGAGAAGATGCTACATTTGGAGCCGTCTTCCTGGAGACTGTTAGCATTTTCGAAGCTCATGGAAACCAACCAGGTCATGCGTACCCGCTTGGTGCCATTGTGCAAGGTCCAGATTGACTGATCAATGTCCACGCGATCGCCAAAGGAATAGCCAAACGCCGGACCTTTGGCTATGGAGGCCACTGCCGATTTGAGAAAGTCCATGACAGTGTGCTTGTGCTCAGATTCAGCAGGAATTTGACGCGGATACTGGACAGTTGGGCTGAAGCGACAGACGGGACGAAGTGAAGTGAAGTGCGACTCATCTCAGAGGACACTTTCACCATGTTGCGCTCAGGCGATCGACAGCCGCCACGACCCCTCAAAGTAAGCGGACGGAACGGCACGAGTGGGCGCTAAAAGATCAACCTTGAACCTTCACAGTGCAGTGCTTCCCTCCCCCGAAGTTTGAAGCATCAATCATCAATTGCCGCCGACTCGACGGGTTTGATTTCAACAAAAGACATCCTCATCACACACTGCATTTCGACCTCGAATATGATGGTCGCGCGTCTCGCCACAGCATCTTGTTCTTTCACGCACGTCGAAACGTTGAGCAGATCACGTTGAATGCTATGAGACAGCTCTCTTTCCGGCATCAGCCAAATCGCGCTCGGCTTCCACCAACGACAGTGATGAGCTTTCCGTCTCCACCACCACGCGCAATCTCTCAATGCACTTCTCGCGAACCAGCCAATCCTTCGACGCGCCGCAGCCTACGGGCGCGTCAGTCAGTCGGGAAAACGATGAAGAAAACTCGGGTTTTCGCGTGTCGGACAGGGTAAGTCGATGTTTCCCGCTGTTTTCTCTCACAGCAATGGCAATCAATGGCCATCCACGCAATGATGACACCACTGGTAAAAGGTCTGATGGTTCCTCCTGTATGGATGCGGCAGCGCTTTCCGTACTGCACGTAACCTCTTGAAGATCAAGTGAGGACCAAAACAATAAACTGAAAAGACCTGAGCGTGCATTACCGCTCGACTCTGTGCTACAAGATAACGAGAGACCTACATCATGCTGACCCATCTGCTTCAGGACTACGATAGAAGAGCGTCGCCTCCGCGGAGACCGGACCGCTATCGCTCGTATGGCTCGCCAGAGCCTCTGTCAATGAACAGATACGATTCGTACCGGCCAGGTGACGTCGACTCGTCTCCTCCGAACGTCCGACACGTATTCAGACGGGAAGAATCCGACATTCACTACCGCGGAACTGAGCGTGAGCGTCGAGCAAATTATGACTATCGCCGCGATGATCGCCGGGGGGATTGCTACAGGCCACGATCCGACGGGTGTGTAGATGTCGAGTCAACCCAGACCGTCGCTTTCACTAAGCATTAGGCAGGCGAACTTCTCCGTCGACGTCACGACCGAGACCAGCTGAGCCGCGAAGCTCACCACCTCGACAGCCTGCTCACTCGCCCGTAGATCGAGATGCAGATCTACATCGGCCTGCTTTCCGCAATCTGACCTGGACCAGGCCAGTCTCGCCGCCGAAGCCCAAGAGGCAGATCGGAGACCTCAAGGCAATTCCCAGTGCTCCGAAATCCATGCGGGAGCCAGGAGTTCCTAGTGCTCCAAGGTCCATGCGGTTTCGACTCGAGACATCGATTCCACCGTCTCTCCTTTTGTGCCCTCACATTGCAATCTCCTCGAGTAATATTCCGGTGCGGATGCCGACCCTGCACCATCTTCAGAACCTAGTGGCCTGGGAACACTCACCCGAGCACGTCGTTGCAGATTCAAAGGGTTATGTTCTTGCCTTTCAGAGTAGTGCTGCTGGCAGGGAGAAGATGGAACGATGCTTCAAAAAGCTACAACACACGAGACTTTTCCACATGTACGACCTCAACGCTTGTATGGAGCTCTTTCCCAATGGACGCAGTTGCGCGGCTACCACCAAAGCTCACACAGATGTGCCCTCTTCCGCGTTGAACGATGGCTCATTCCTGGCCAGTGAGAGCGCCGAGAACGATTTCGCCATACGGGGAGCTGCCGCCGACGGGCACAGCGTCAGGACGGCATCGCTGACTGCGGAACAAGGCAACTTTGCTATAAAAGGTGCGGCCGTCAAATTGTCAAAAGCCAGCTCACCGTCCGTGTCTGCAGAGCCGAACCCACCGAGCCCACGCACCAACAGCGCAGTGCCGAGCCTCCAGACCCGATTTGGACGGGACACAGAAGACTCCGTCTCGGTGGCTAGTGTGCCATCTGCATCGGACGCTTCGGGGTCCAAGCTACCCAAATGCCATGTTTGCAAAGAGCGCACCGGAAAGCTTCTGGGATGTTCCACGTGTCCGCGGCATTACGACCGAAGATGCCTGAATGGACCACAAGTCTTTAGCCCCGAGTGGCAATGTCCGCGATGTCAGAAGAAGGGCGTTCCCCTGAAGCGTCAGGCTTGCGAGATGTTGGACGCTGCAAACAATAACAATGCTCTGGAAGAAGCCAGCCCAGTAAAGAAGCTGCGCCTGGCCGCGGACTCCACGGAAATTGCTGAGCACGCTGTTAACATGGAGCCTGTTCGAGCCGAAGTCGAGGTCGACCCGCAGCCCATGCCAGAGACTTCCAAGATCACGGCTGCGGTGGTTGATACTGTCATGCCTGAACCTCGGATTCCACATCCGTCGGCTGACCGCAATCCTGGTGAAGGAGCCACTGTCGCCGAGGAGCCACTGCTAGTGTCTGGGCAGGCAACGCTGAGCACACAGGGGCCACACGCTACGCCCAACACCGCCTGCCGGCCTCCGCAAGACGGATCGGCGGAGACATCGTCGCGCTATGAAGCAGCAGCATCCCTCGTGAGGCAGCAGGTCACGAGTGACAACCAGGAGCGAGCGATTCCAGCCGTCATTGACATGGACTCCGACGAAGCTGCCAATCTTGTTGATGAGAGCTTCAACTCTCCCGAGAAGCCTGCCGTCCCGAAAAAGGCGAAGAAGCTCAAATTCACACGAAGGCTCATCGTGCCAGCAGCGGACAATGCGCCACAGAGTGCGCCAGACACTGCACTTCCAGATCCGCCGACTCGGGGTACCAGTCACCCTGTAACGGATGATCTGACTGTTCCCGTCGCACCTAAGCAAACAGACGTGCCAGATGAACACCAAGCAGACAAACATACTACAAGCGAGCACGATGCGCCGATACCATGTCCAGTCGACAACGAAGTCATCACCAACTCGCCTCAACATGTACCGAACGGCGCCGACCTCGTCGATGCTACTGGCGTCAGACAGGAAGGCACATCCAAATCTACCCCCACTCTGCCACCCCAGCCCGCCGCAGAAGACATCGTCAAGCCTGATATCCTGACATCCCATCTTCGCGACCCCATCGGCTCTGCATCGCCTGTTGATAGTGTCATGACGGCGGAGCAAGGCCGCTCCTTCGCCAAGCGCACAGATTCCCGAACGAAACCCTCAAAGTCGGTCAAATGTACCGAGTGCAAAGTTATCCCCGTCCCGTCCAATCCCTTTGGTTTCAAGATGTGCCCTGATTGTATCAAATCCAAGAAAGCATCCAAGACAACTGCGCCATTGTCGCCGCTCGTCAATGGATCCCCGGTTCCAAGGACGTCAGAACTTGCCGCTGGGCCACCATCACGAGCAGCTTCGATTGCGGAGTCCTTCGCTGGAAGCCTCGACAACAGTCGGAAAGTTGCAGATGGTGTGAGCACTATCGTCTCGCTGGACGAGCAGCATGCTGCTATAGCCAAACGCGATGCCTCAACAGCGGCATGTGCAGATTGCCGGCGGGCGAAGAGATATTGCGAGCACCGCGTGGGCGCATTGAAGACGGCTTGCTCTGATTGTCGCCGTGCTCACATCCGATGCGTCCATACTGCCGCCGAGAGACGCCGCCGAGAGAATTTGACGAAGGAAGATCAGGTGGTGACCAATGTCCCGCAGCCCAGGCCAGATGCCGAGACGGAGCAGATGCGAGATGGGTCCATGGCCGATGAAGAGGTCGAGTCGGATGAAAATCAGGATGACAGCGAACCCAAGACCAGTCTTAAACACAGGCGTAAACGGCAGGGGTCGAATTCCGCGCTGAGCACTCAAGCGCCAAACATTGGTCCTGCGAAAGGTGCGAAAGGTGCAAAGTCCACCAGTGCTCACGGTCTCGGAAGTTCATACAGTCGCCCAGCAGGAGTCTACCGCCGACTCCTCTGCATGGCGATGTGCGATAGTCCTGGCAGACGACTCACATCGCGCGGAGCCGCCGAGTGGGTTGCCAGGAATATTCCAGGCTACAAGCTCGGTGAGAGCAATTGGGCGGACGGTCTCAGAGCCACCATGTACGGACAGGATGGTAAAATTCACAGTGATAAGAAATATCTGCGGAGACTGGACTGGAAGCCGAGCTTCGGTGGGAAGCCTACTACCATCTGGTTTGGGCTACTTCCGGGCTTGGAGAATGAGGTTGAGCATTGGGATGCTTCCTTGGGACAGCCTGTGTCGCCGATGAAGCAGGCGCAGGCCAGTGTGCGCACAGAAGGACCATCAGGGGTACGAAATGACCAAAGCAGCACACCAAGCAAGCCGAGACGGAGGGCACGGGCGGACGTTAAAGATGATGAAATGTCGCTCGACGAAGAATCGGCCAGCGCAGGGGCAGACGTCGAATCGAGCTCCTCGAGACCTGCATCAGAAGCATCGAACGTTAACGAAGCGATGAGCTTTGACCGCCGCGAAGGACAAGATTTCGACGGACAAAAGGACGCGGAGATGGCGGGTGAAGAACTATCGTGCAACGCTCACAACCGATCGATTGGAGCACCGACCGTTGATGAGGATACAGTCATGGAGGATGTCCTCCCCGCGCAACAAGCATCAAATGTCTTCGACACCGATCTGGGCCTTGTGGACCATCTAATGGATCACGACACCACAGCGACCACCTCCCAACAACTTCCTGCCCCGATAGCTCCTATGCTCGTCACGCACCGCTCCTATCCTGCTCCCACTCGCCCAGCGCCCGAAATCACGCCTTTCGTTGACGGCCCTCTCGACGACGAAGACCAAGAACTCTGTAACATCATGCGCGACCTCCCTCCCGTGCCAAATACATCCACCCTCTCCCTCGCGACCGCTTACCCGCAATACTTCCTCGATCGCCGCGCCAAGATCGCCGAGATCAAAGCTCGACCAACGCGCAAGCAGCAAATCAATGCGCGCATGGCGAAGCTGAACGGCAAGGGTAACGCAGTGGTGGATACTACTGCAATGCGGGAGAGAGAGAGTCGGGAGGTGAGGGTGCTGGACACGGAGAGCGGTATTAGGGAGCTCCCAGGGGACGACGTGAGTTTGTTGAAGCATTGTGCGACACTGGAGGAGTTCTTGGGACTGGATCGGGACTTGGTGCCGGATGTTGTCGATGTGAGTTTCTCCTTGCGTGGTTGGAAACGAGACATTGCTAATTTGTGCTGCAGAAACAACTCGTCTATCGCAAGAATGACGGTGGAAAGAGCAGGACGATTTACAAGACCGGTCTTTGAAGAAGATCTGGACTGACCGACAGTCGACGTGCGGTCCTCGTTGTGGAATTGAAGCTACCCGTATGAAGAGGAAGACATCAATGACATTGATAAACGGCGTTGTGGGGAAAATGGGAAAGGACATGAAGAACAGAAGAATATGGGTACTGCCATCATGTATCACGATGAGCAAAGGCGAAAGCTGACGGAGCTAGCTGCCTTTTCGACATGCCTTGTAACAACATAGAACCGAGACGGGAATAACAATGAATGAGTACTGCACTCAGCCCAGTCTCAGGCTTTGAATGTTGTCGGGTCGATGGAAGGTAAACTGATCGTTCAGAGGCCACGTTCGCGAAGAACCCGGTCTGCTTCACAATCCAGTCTTTCCACCCACAATGCATTCTCCCCATTTCTGTCTTGAAGTGAGCTTGTGCATGAATTGTCAGTCAGTCCGTGAATGTTTCAGGAGGAAAGATGTGAACATTCAGTGAAGACGGCAGCTGACTGCACAGTGATGTGATGCAACCGAACTAGGGCAGAAGCGGTTAGCCGCATCTCATGTGAACTTCCGAAGGGCACCTTTCTGTTCTGAAGCTCCGAACTCCGTGAGCTTTCGTCCATTACTTCCACAACCACAACATCACCTCTTCTCCGCACCATATCTTGCACTATAGGATACTCTTGGTCTCTGCCGAACCACTCTCGTTGCCACCACCACCTCACACTCCTGGTACGTCCTTCATCCTCGACGCGCCTGCATTCTTATCATTTCCAGTCGCTGCAAGCATGCCAGAAGAGTCCCTAACGCGAATGCCACCTAGATCCACCTCCGACACATCCTCCGCCACCATGGCCGACACCGAAGACGTGAAGCGCGGGGAGCGCGAAGAAGACGAGCAGCTGGACCGCCAACAAGAGGACGACGACCTCGGCGACGAGGAGGAGATCGCAGCGATGAAGAAGCGCGTGGAGGAGATGGAAGCCGAGGCCGCCAAGTTGCGCGAGCTGCAAGCCAACATCGACTCGCAAGCGGACAACCTGCGCGAGAACAAGGAGGACATTGACGCGCGCAGCGTCTTTGTGGGGAACGTGGACTACGGCGCAAGTCCCGAGGAGATTCAGGCGCATTTCCAGAGCTGCGGTTCCATCAACCGTGTCACGATTCTGCTGGACAAGTTTACGGGACATCCAAAGGGGTATGCGTACGTGGAGTTTTCGGAGCCCAATCTGGTGACGCCGGCGCTGGTGCTCAACGACAGTGTGTTTCGCGGTCGTGCGATCAAGGTATGAAGAGGGAGTCATGCGTGGAGATGGACAAGTTCTGACATGGTGATACAGGTCGTGCCCAAACGGACAAACCTTCCAGGTATGACTCGAGGTGCTGGTCGTGGCGGTGGAGGTGGACGTGGAGGGCCTCGTGGCGGCGGACGTGGTGGGTTTGGAGGAGGCTACGGCGGACCGCCAGGGGGTGGATACGGTGGTCGCGGAGGCGGCGGCTACGGTCAGCAGCCATTTGCACCACGCGGAGGAGGGTGAGTTGGGATGAGGAAATCATCGCTCCAAGGAACCTTACTGATCGTCGCACAGCTACCGTGGCGGATACCGTCCTCGCGGCCGTGGCTACAACCCATACTGAGGGCGCAAGCTTTCTCGACTTGACTCTATACCTGGCGAGTAGCCTTGGCCTTGATCTGTCTGCTTGGTGAGGAGCTCGCTTCGATCTGCTCTTTCCGCCTACTGGACCATACACCCGAGCGAGCAAGCAGCATGCGGTTGAACTTTTTTTCTACTTTTTACGAGGAGGTGGAGCAGAAGTGTAAGATGAAGAGAGGAGAGAGACGAAAAAAGTAGATGCAAAAAGTCCCAAATTGGGTGTCCATTCAGAAAGAAGCCACAAAAAAGTAAATCTCGTTGAAGAAAATCTTGGGATGGAGCAAGAGCCATTTTGTAAAAAAAAATCTAAGACGAGGTGAAATTCCGCTGCTGCTGTCGTGGCGCGCCTCAAAAAAAAAAAGAGAAGACGAGTCCGCTTCAATGTGTCGCCTACCGGTGGTCTTTGTGATGCTGCGTGCCAGTATGAAGAGAGTAAAGGAGTTGTTGAAGAACGGCGGAGGACTGACTGCTCCGTCGGCTGTTCATTATCCAGCAATTGATGGAACACAGCAAAGCAGGTCTATCTATGAGAGAGAGACTGAAAGAGATGACTCGAGAAACGCCACGCTCTCGCCGATTCCGCGAAATCACATCCGCATCAGCGGAAAGTTTCGCTGGACAAGAGTTCACAACGGGAGAGCGCGGAAATAGCGGAAATCGCAGAGATGACAGAGGCTTTCCTTCGACATTCCTCGAAGTCTCCGCGGTTAGATAAACTGCAGGACTTCGCACTCTCGGGGCTCGGAAACCGATATTGAAGAAGATCCAGACCTTCGCATGTCGTTTTTTTGGCCTTTGAGATGGAAGTCTACGGGGGAAGATTTGCTGCTCTTTACTTTCACGGGCGGGGACTAGGCGAGTACAGGATTTACGTCGAGTCGACATGGGATTTGGGTCGGGGGTGAAGGCTAGGTTAAGAGAGGAGAAGATTGGGAGGAAGCGATAGCAGTCTTCTTCCTCCAGCCGGCAGACTTGCCAATGGATCTGATCGAGGAAGATGCGAGGAAGACGGAGTAATGCCGCCGCAGGTGAAACGGGGACGTCCGAAACGATTGGGATTATGGAGTCGAATTCTGGCTTGTATCGCCCTTGGCTTCGTTCCACCCAGCTTGATGCGAAGAGCGACTCTTTCTACTGGGTGACAGGTCGTCTCGCTGGATTTGAGGACTTTTGTTGTTCTGCCGTATTCTTGAATACCTTGCCCGATTCTATGTTGCAGAGGGAGGGGATAGTTTGGCGACCAGGTCTTGAGTGGGAGCCGGAAAAGGTACATTGGTGCGAGCAGTCTGTACGTCTGAATTGTAGATCTAATTAGTCTGATAGCAGAGAACGCTGCGTCGTGCGAAGGGTGTTAATAACCACACTTCCCCCACAGTCGCCGTGAGAGAGAGAGAGAGAAAAGGCTATGAGAGCGGCCTCGGTATCCCGACGCACATCGTGTTCTTCAAGGAGTCGTTGAATGAGAAGCATGCGGATGGTGGTGGCAGGTATGGAACCTCTGGCATGCAATACTCCCTCGGTTATAGAGTCGCGCTGTCGCGCTGACTGGGAGATGTGAACACCAAGGGCGCCGCGGATTGGGCATAAGAAGTCGAGGAATGGGTGTGCGCAGTGCAAGCGGCGACATGTCAAAGTGCGTGTGCTGAAAGTTGTGCTTGAGGATGTCCCAAAGATGAGGATATTGGAAGCTGATGCTGTCGTGCAGTGCGATGAAGGCTCTCCTTGCGCACACTGCGCTAGACACAATGCTGCCTGTTCATTGGCGGGCGGTCCGAATGTGTATGATGTTTCTCCCCCAATACTTCGCGACGCGGGTTTTGCTGCATGTCCAGATCCAGAAAGGATGCCCGATCAAGACGAAGGTCGACTGCGTCCTCATCGGACAGAAGTGCTTGCAGAACCACATCTCTCGACGCATCAGCTCCGCCCTTCCTTGCGCCGCGTCCGCGAACGAGTCCAGGCGCCGCGCCCAGTCCTTATACCCTACTTACTGGTGTCTTCGACCGCGGTTTGCCTGAACGGCGATGCGAATGGCAAGGAGATGTGCAATTAATGCATCATTAGTAGGTCAAATCTTCGCGGCCATATCCCACTGCTCCTGAATTGATCAATGACAGTATGTCTCATACTCGAGACATTCTCGGGGAGCATCATGAGTACGCCATGCACACCTGGGCCTCAGTATTACCCAACCTCGCATGCTCATGCGTTTACGTGATGCACATGCTCCTCGCACTCATCGCCCTGCACAAAGCTCATCTTGGGCCTGACAACGCTCCGATGCTTCGGACCTGTGTTATCGATCACGCCGACAAAGCCATGGTACTATACCGGCAGGATTCTCCAGCGTGCACGGCGGAGAACGCTAGTGGAAAGTTCATATTCACTTGGCTCGCAGCACTATTTGCGTACGCCGTCCCGCCAAGCGTGCCGCCTATCGACACCGTCGTGGAGTTGATTCTGCTGGTCCAAGACATCGATGCTGTCCTGGCAGAGGGTTCGCTTTTTGTGGCGCATGGACCATTTGGACCAGTCCTGACGAGAGGGTTCCAGGAGGTTGTCCATGGCAGTGCGGGGTGAGTTGTGTGATGACGGTTCTTGAGCATGAGCTGATAATGCCGCAGCCCGGATCCCATACTACAAGATTGCATGGCTTGTGGACTGAACCATCTCGGTTTTCTGCTTGAGGCGCAGCCGATGCTGCCAGGTGACCGGCAAACATGCGTATCCGCGCTGGCCGAGTTGAAAGTCCTGTACCAGTCCGTTCTACCCACCCAGCGGTCCTGCAGCGTAGCATCAATCTAATGTTTTCCCAAGCAAGGACCCGGACAATTTGCAGGTCTCATTCAAAGGCGCGTACCAGAGGCGCTCATCATGCTGGCTCACTATTGCGTGCAGTTGGATCTCATGGACGATAGTGGTGGATCTGCGGGTGGGCGAGAAAAGTGCTGCAGGAATTGCTGGGTTCCTTGAACGAGCGGTCCCAGCATTGAATCCAGTGGCCGTTGGATGCAGTGTTGATGAAGGGAAACAGACCAGCGGGTATGCTGCTTTGTTAATGCTGCTGCTGGCTGGACCATGGCCGATTATGTAGCCTCCAGTGCTTGAAATGATTCTCGATGGCGTCTTCATCTACTGCAAGGTTAGTGTGCGATATATGTCGGAAGTAGAGGACCATGCAGCGTAGGAGAGAAGATTGGATGTATCGAATACAGCGGCGCTTCTCGCGCCCCACCACCGTGAATCGTTTCGCACCACGGCGGCATCCCGGCTGCTGAGAAACAACGTCGGGCATCCATCCATATGACCGACCCCACGTGTATTCTACGACCTTTGCCGGAATACCACACTCGTGTTTGTCCATTGTATATCGCCAGTCCTTTTGCTTGACATTCTGCGTTGTTGTACGAAGAAGATTCCTCGGAGCGGCAACAGAGGAAGCGCGTTACGCCACCGAAAGGAAGGCTGTGCAGCATCCATCTGGACCCCCCACGGCACCTCACGCTCACGACTCCAGCTCATCGAGATTCAACACGCACTGCGACATCCATACCCACTCTCCGACAATACCATTCGCTTCCGTTCGCCCTCAATCTCCTCGGCGCATTCGATTCGGCGCATGGGACATCGACAGCGACCACCGACATCACGCGGGCAGTGAACACCGGGTACAGGCAACATCATGGAGCTTCCTGCGCAGCCCAATCTGCGAGTCACCAGTATGCAAGAGCGCGGGATGGGAAGCTGGGAATAGGACATGGACTGACATCGTACACAGTCATAGCAGCGGATGGCCTGTACAAGAGAGATGTCTTCCGTGAGTGAAGCGAGGAAGGAGGAAGGAGATCGGACAAGCACACACATATACTGATATCCGGCAGGCTTTCCGGACCCATTCGCGGTCGCTACCATCAGTGGCGAGCAAACTAGGACTACCGGAGTGATCAAGAAGACGCTGAATCCATACTGGAATGAGAGCTTTGACATGTATGTGGTGCGGTGGAGTGTATCCGATCGCAGACTGCTGACAGGCAGACAGGCGCGTGACCGAGGAGAGTATACTCGCTGTACAGATTTTCGACCAGAAGAAGTTCAAGAAAAAGGACCAAGGCTTTCTCGGAGTGGTCAATGTCCGGGTTGGCAGTGTCATTGACCTCGATGCGGGTGGAGATGGTATGTGCGGTGAGATGGTCATTACAATGCTCTGGCTGACGACTCGCAGAAATGATCACTAGGGACCTCAGAAAGTCCAATGATAACCTGGTCGTCAACGGAAAGCTGATACTCAATCTGTCCACGAACCTGCGGGCGCCAATCGCGAATGGTACGGCAACCACAGGACGACCGGCGGCGCCATCCACTGCACCCTCGACGAACGGCGCGGCCTCAGCTGCGACTCCCGCGGCCGCTCAATCGGTCTCATCACTTCAAGCCGAACGTCCGTTGAGCACCAGCGGCACATCACAGCCGAATCGGAACAGCACGGTTCCGGCAGCTCCAGTGGGAACCACGCCCGCAGCGAATGGCACGAGTGCGCCGGCAAGAAGAGGGAATGAGTCGGGATTCAGTGCTTTTGAAGATGCACAAGGCCGACTGCCACCTGGTTGGGAGCGCCGTGAGGATAACTTGGGAAGGACGTACTATGTGGATCATAACTCGAGGCAGACGACGTGGATCCGTCCGACGGCAAACTATAATGCTGGAGAACAGCGCGCTCAGCTGGAACAACAGACCAATGCAGAGCGGACCAGACATCAGAATCGCATGTTGCCGGAGGATCGTGCGGGAGCCAATTCACCTACTCTCTCGGACCGAGCGCAGGCCTCTCCTCCTGCGCATACCCCGGCCGCAGCCCCTGCACCCGCTGCAGCAGGGACGACACCTAACAATGCCAGCGCAGCTCAGATGGTCGCCACCGGTGCTACTACCGCCGGGACTGGCGAACTTCCGGCTGGCTGGGAACAGCGGCACACACCCGAAGGACGTGCCTATTTCGTGGACCATAACACGCGCACGACTACCTGGGTTGATCCAAGGCGGCAGCAGTACATCAGAATGTACGGCCAGAACGCTGCGGGTAACAGCACTATCCAGCAGCAGCCAGTCTCGCAGCTTGGACCTCTTCCCAGTGGATGGGAAATGCGCTTGACCAACACGGCGCGGGTGTACTTTGTTGATCACAACACGAAGACGACGACGTGGGATGATCCTAGACTGCCATCCTCACTGGATCAGAACGTGCCACAGTACAAGCGTGATTTCAGAAGGAAGCTGATTTACTTCCGATCCCAGCCTGCGTTGAGGATCTTATCCGGACAGTGCCACGTCAAGGTGCGACGAACCCATATCTTCGAAGACTCTTACGCGGAGATCATGAGGCAAAGTCCAAATGACCTCAAGAAGCGATTGATGATCAAGTTTGATGGCGAAGATGGTCTCGATTATGGTGGATTGTCGAGGTGTGTTGTCCAGATACTGCGGAAGATGTCCTCCAAGCTAACCACCTCGCAGAGAATTCTTCTTCCTCCTCTCCCACGAAATGTTCAACCCATTCTATTGCCTGTTTGAATACTCCGCCCACGACAACTACACTCTCCAAATCAACCCTCACTCCGGCATCAACCCCGAGCATCTCGGCTACTTCAAGTTCATCGGCCGCGTTGTCGGTCTCGCCATCTTCCACCGCCGCTTCCTCGACGCCTTCTTCATCGGTGCGTTCTACAAGATGATCCTCCGGAAGAAGGTCAACCTCATCGACATGGAGGGCGTCGACGCCGAGTTCCACCGCACGCTCACCTGGACGATGGAAAACGACATTACCGACGTCATCTACAGCACATTTTCCGTCGAAGACGAGCGTTTCGGCGAAAAGGTCACGGTCGACTTGAAGCCCGGTGGTCGCGATATCGAAGTCGACAACGACAACAAGAAGGAATACGTCGAGCTCATCACGGAGTGGCGCATCCAGAAGCGTGTCGAGGAGCAGTTCAACGCCTTTGTCGCTGGATTCCACGAGTTGATCCCTGCGGATCTGGTTAACGTGTTTGATGAGAGGGAGTTGGAGCTGTTGATTGGAGGAATCGCGGATATCGATGTCGATGATTGGAAGAAACATACCGATTACCGCGGGTACACCGAGAGCGACGTCGTGGTGCAGAACTTTTGGAAGGTGAGTCGTATCCGTATCCACCCTTCCAAACCTCGGAGATATCATGCATGACTGACTGACACATTTCCACACAGTGCATCCGCGGCTGGGACGCCGAGCAAAAATCCCGCCTCCTGCAGTTCGCGACGGGCACGTCCCGCATCCCCGTCAACGGCTTCAAGGACCTCCAGGGGTCCGACGGGCCCCGACGATTCACGATTGAAAAGTCGGGCGAGGAGACGCAGTTGCCCAAGTCGCACACGTGTTTCAATCGATTGGACTTGCCTCCTTATAAGAGTTATGAGGCGTTGAACACGAAGTTGACGTGGGCGGTTGAGGAGACGGTTGGGTTTGGGCAGGAGTAGAAGAAGATGTTGGGAGGAGGATGATAGATGGAGGTATGGGTTGGTATCATGTAACGGTGGAAATGAAGTGAAAACCCCATGGACGTTGTTTTTTTCACTGTTTGATCGAACCGGCATGAAATGGGGGAAAGTGATGGGATTGGGGACTTGGAACTTGGCGTAATGAATTGTGCATACATTACGGAACGACTGATTCAATGATGAGCATCTCATCTAGGAGGTATGGATGGTTTTCTCGTTCGGTTTCTTGTGTCATGTGGCCCGTCTGACTGGACTTGGGGACTGAGGTGCTCTCCCGTGGGAAGGCAGTGAGTGGAGTGGGAGGGTCAGTTCGGATGATGAAGCTGGACTTGCTCGGCGGATCGAGTTTGCTGATGATGAATACGAGGGAGTGAGTTGACGAAGAGAGGATGGCGGGACTTTTGACGTGCATGGCAGTAGTTCTACTCCTCCTCCTCCTCCTCCTCCTTTCCGTCACCGACCTTTTGCCGACGAAAGCTCGTGAGGATTGACGCAAGTGTTCGACCCCCACTTTTGTGCTTTTTTCGCGGGGGGAAAAGACTTCAAACGACATGTGCCTGCGGGGTATTTGTGATGGCTGTCGAGTTCGACGGCGCAATTGGTTGGTCCGGTCCGAGATCCCACCGGCCAAATGGGAAGGATTAATCCTGGAGATATATGGAGAGTGTGGAGGGCAAGACGGGAGTGACGTTTTCGGTAAATGCGCCTCGTCTACTACTTGGGTCTCGCGTGGCAAGGAAGCTAGTCTAATACTTCTTAGCGGCGACCGCCGTTCTTCTCTTCTGCATCGTCTCTCGTCGTCGTGTCTTTCGCCTGTCTCTCTTCTCTTCTTGTATACATCTACTACCGGATCACAGGACTTACGACGTCGCTATACCCAGATTCCTTCGATCAACCACCTCCGTCCGGACCTACAGCACCACCATGTCATGACGACCTCCACGCAAATGTCGAGTCCGAGGAACCAGTCCGCGCCACGACCACGACCACGACCAAGACGATATACCCCGACGTGAAGAGTTGGAGAATGGGACTTTGCAGCGCGGGACAACCTCGACCATGGCGGACCATCATCCGTTGCATTTCCAGGGCAGGGCAGAGCCCGTCTTCGCCGTGACGATCGCCTTGATGGCCGTCTGCACCGTCTTCGTCTTCTTCCGCATGCTCTCGAGATTCGCGGTTGTGAAAAGGGTCTCTCTGGAGGATTACTTCATCGTCGCGGCCTGGGCCATCGCATTCGGGTTGAGCTTCGCGATATGCTGGGGATGTGCGTTTGGCCTCGGGAGACACGAGAAGGATATCCCACCGGAATGGCAACCGCAGCTCAGACGAGCAAACTATGCATTCAGCATACTATACCAGCCGGCTCTCATGGCGACCAAGACCTCCATCCTGATCTTCTACCTCACCTTCTCGGCGGCGAACGACATTTTCCGATGGGGATGTCTCACGACTCTCTTTGTCGTCAACGCGGGAGGCTTCGCGTTGACCATGGTCACGGTCTTTCAATGCACGCCTGTTGGCGCGGTCCTCCTACATGTAACGCCGGATAATGCGACCTGCACGAACATTCTCACCATCTACCTCTCCTCCGTGCCGCTGAACCTCATCACCGACCTTGCAATCTTCTTCCTCCCGATGCCGATCTTGACCAGCATGCGCCTGCCGAAGAAACAGAAGATTATACTGGTCATCACATTTGGCTTTGGCATCTTCGTGGCGGTGGTGGACGTGGTGAGGATATCATACCTGCAGTCCGCGTCGGAGATGCGATTGGCCGAGATTCAGGACGTCACCGTGACGAGCGGAGAACTCACGAGTGCGATCGCTACGGATTCGTCGTTCTATCTGGCCCTCTCCTTCATGTGGAGCGCGATTGAGGTCACGATTGGGATCATGGTCGCTTGTGTGCCCGGTTTGAAACCACTCGTCGCTAGAGTCGCGCCAAAGATGTTACGAAATGACGGCGACCTTCCCTCGAAGTTTGGCTCGTTCAGCGCACCAACCCCAGAGGCCGAGAAGACGGTACTATCCATCCCAGACGTCACTCACGATCCGAACTTGGGCAAGGCTCCCGCGAGAGAAGACGAGGAACACGGAGAGATGGACATTCTGGAGTTTCTCAGCGGCCGACGAGACTTTGCACCAGCTCCATCGAGACCGGCGGAACAGGTCGAATCACCCGATATGGGTATGATGGACTTTCTCACGACACCAGATATGACCCACGGGTTGGAACGCTCGCAAACCGCCTTGACCAACACCACACGCAACACGACCCCTCGATCACCTACATTCTTCGATTTTGTCAACATGAAGCAATGCAAGTCACTCGTCCACCTCACCCACCGCGAATCCATCTTCCCCATCGCCGTCGTCACGGTCCTCTTCTTCGTGTGGGGTTTTGAATACGGCCTTCTCGACCAGCTCAACACCCAATTCCAGGCCGTCGCCAAAGTCTCTGCAGGTCAAGCTGTTGGTCTGCGGAGCGCATACTACGCTGGGTACTTCATCGGGCCGCTGAGTGTTGGCCGCCTCGTGCTCTACAACTGGGGATTCAAGGCGTGCTTCCCCATCGGACTGTGCATCTACGCTTCCGGATGTCTCATCTACTGGCCGGCGGCCGTCCTCACCTCCTGGCCTACCTTTCTGGTAACCAACTTCATCGTCGGATTCGGCCTCTCCCTGCTGGAAGTCTCCGCCAACGCCTTCATCGTCCTCTGCGGCCCCTCCTCGCATGCTGAGATACGACTCAACATCTCCCAAGGCATCCAAGCCGTCGGCAGCATCGTGGCACCTCTCATCGCCGACAAAGCCTTTCTCCGCCGCTCCCAGACCAACGCTCCATCCCTCGTCAATACCCAATGGGCATACCTCGGACTATCCTTGATAACCGTCCTCCTCGCAGTAGTATACTTCTACGTCCCCCTCCCCGAAGCCACCGACGCCGAACTCGAAGACGCCGCAGAAACCCTCACAGCCGCCAACAAATCCACCATCCACCTCCCCCTCCTCCCACAAGCGCTCTCCCCCCTCCCCATCACCACCGCCGTCCTCCTCGCCGGCGTCCTCCTCCAATTCCTCTACGTCGGCGCCCAAGAAGTCCACAGCTCCCAATTCCCCGAATACCTCCGCACCATCGCCCCGCAAAACTCCCCCACCGACTTCGCCGCCATCGCGCACACGGCCTTCGCCGTCTCCCTTAGTCCGGTTGCGACGGCGATTGCGGGCAGGGGGAGGAGGGGGGTCGAGGATGGGAGGATTCCGTTGAGTTTGACGGTTGCGGCGGGGGCGTTTGTGGTGGCTTGGGGGGTTGTTGTGGGGGGAAATTGCAGTGGGAGGGTGAGGGGGTTGGTTGATCCGGTTTTGGGACGGGTGGGGGGAGGAGGAGGGGTGTTGAGGGAGGGGAGTGAGGGTAGTACTACTACTACTGCTGGCAGTGGGAGTGGGAGTGGGAGTAGAAGAGAAGGAGATGCGGGAAGGTGGAAAGGGGGTTTGAAGGGGTTGAATAAAGGAAAGGTTCGAGGCAGTGGTAGAGGAGAGGTGGAGTGGAGGGAGAGGAAAGGGGAGTCCGGCTAATTTCACGAATGCATGACTGGAGGATGAGGAGTGATGTGTGGACCAGGCTTCAACGATGTGGCGTTTTGGGGGATGGATTTATTGGGGAATTGGGACTTGGAGTTGGGAATATGTATGGGATCCGTCACGCTTCATCGGCTGGTGCTTTTGGGTTTGAGGAAGGCAGGGGGGGGGAGATGCATGTAGGACTTCATCCCTCCCACGGGGCTTTTGGGGGAGGGGATCTTCTTTCTCTAGCTCTGTATAGCTGTACATCGGGCGTTTGGGAGAGTGGTTTCTACTTACGGTGTGGCTCAGGGTTTGGGCGTTTCCTTAGTAGATGCAGCCCTCTTTAGTCTTGTAGTATAGCGACCTTTTCTAACTACTCCGGGTGTTTTCAGTAACGAGACAAGTCGGAACGATACACGGGCGATACGTGCCACTTCTATTCGAACGCTTTCCTCATCCCAGCCCGATATATTCCCCTGCCATCCCATCCCATTCCATTCCCTCCCCTTCAAATCAACCCGGGGATAATCGCCTTCCGATTCCCCACCGCCTCCTTGCCAAACTTCTTCACATACCACCTCTTCCCCTGAATCGCCCTCGGCAACATGGTCGAAATCTCGTTCAACAGAAAACTCCTCGCAGGCACGCAGTCCCACCCGCCAATCATCCAAAACCCCAACCACTCCAGCCACTCGCAGAGATAATGCGGGAACAGAATGAAGTGAAACAACCCATTCTTCGGCATCATGTACAACTTATCCACCCCGGCCACCGGCTTCCCATCCTTGGCCGCCTGCTCCTTCTGTCTCCGCAACGCCGCGCGACGAATCTCCCGTAAATCGTCGTCGTGGAACAGATTCCCGAGGAAACTCCATCCCATGATCACCAGTCCGATTTCAATCGTGTACAGTCGTCCACTCCAGTCGTAGACCGTCCGGGGACCGTAACCCCCGACCCACCCGCCGATCGAGAGGCCGTTGATGACTTGCCAGCAAAAGGCCGAGACGAAGACGTAGGGGTGGATGGGCGACATGGTGGGATTCAGGAAGAGGGGCGAGAGGATCGCGCGGTAGATGTAGTGGATCGTGTAGACGCCGGCCATGGTCCAGTTCGCCCAGGGGAGTCCCGGGAGGTTTTCGCGGGTGGGGATGGCGAACATGCAGTAGAGGACGATTATGAAGCCGGGGATTTCCATGAGGAACCTGTGGTTGATGATGGGAATTAGCTGTGGTGTGTGTGTGTGTGTGTGATTGGAGATTATTGGGGAAGGTGAGGGATGTTTTGTGGTTTTTTATTTGTTTTTTCTTCGTACCATGCCCATTTTCCGGGGAGGTTCCAGCGGGAGTCGACGGAGGTTTTGCCTTGAGGATACCAGTCGATGATCCATTGAGCCGCGGTGAACTGAGGATGAGGTTTGATCAGATTTGTGTTCATTCTCTCTCGCTTATTGGTGGTATATAATATACCAGAGGGAAGAATTGCCAGGCCCACGCGATTGTCTGCCAGGTCTCCCTTGACGGAGGCAAGATGTCGGGGATGAGATTCATGTTCATAGTCGCTTGCGTTCTTGTTGGATCCAAGAAGGTGTTGGAGACTATCGATCGTGTCGTGATTCGGTGTGGTCGCAGTCAGATACGTTCATCTCAATGAGATTGAGCGCATCATCGCGGCTTTCTCACAAAGCTTAACTGCAAACAAGCATCGCGCGATCGATCACGTGCACGTTGCATATCAATAGAACTTCCCTGTCGTCTCACGTCCCCGTCCTTGTTGCTTGTTGTCAACTTCAACATGTCTCCTGATGAAAGTCACTCAACATTCATTCACTTGGTCTGGAAGAAAGACTGGAAGCTAGCAAATGGTTTCGAAGAAGACATTGCAGATCACGGAGTATGACAATGCGGACCTCGTCAGCAATGTCTACGTGCAGAGCTCCGCGGGCGGAGATGGCCAACAAGGGATGAGCAGGGTGGATGTCATTGTGAGTACTCATTGATTGTCGACGAGGAACTGCTGAATGAAGCATGCTAATCGTTGGTCAGCCTCCCAAAAAGGCCGACGAAAAGTCCTACCTTCAGCAGGGCATGGACGTGTTTCTTCCTGTCGGCTTCCCTCACAGCGTCACGGAAGATTACATAGAGTAAGCCATATTCGCAGACCACTTTGAGAATCACCAGCTGACATCCTCAGATACCAGATCTATGTATGAGACCTCGGGTCCCTCCCTTCAACAAACACTGACCAACCCCAGGACTCCCTCCAAGCCTTCTCCTCCAGCATAGCCGGGATGCTCTCCTCCCGCGCCGTGCTCTCCAGCATAGGCGTCGGCGATACAAAAGCCTCGCCAACCGCCGCTCTCCTACTCTCCGTCCTTCAAGAATCCGTCGGCCGGCTCGCGACAATCCTCTTCGCCCACCGCTTCGGCACATCTCTCGAACCGGAATGCAAAATGTACCGCTTACTGGCCGATGTGTTGAACGATAGCGCTTTCGTCCTGGATGTGCTGTCACCCATCTTCCCGAAGCCGATACGCATCATCATCCTCAGTCTCAGCAGCATCTTGCGATCACTCTGCGGCGTTGCAGCGGGGAGTTCCAAAGCCAGTCTCTCGGCGCACTTTGCTCGGTGGGGAAATCTGGGAGAATTGAATGCAAAGGACTCGTCGCAGGAGACTGTGATCTCCCTGATGGGAATGCTGGCGGGAAGTATGGTCATTTCCTGGATCACGACGCCGCTGGCCACATGGACGGCGTTGATTCTACTGCTGTCAATCCACTTGGAGACGAACCGGAGGGCTGTGCGTGCGGTCAAAATGCGGACGCTCAACCGGCAAAGGGCAACTCTCGTCTTCCACCATCTCCAGCGTCAGCAGAACGTCCCGTCCATCAAGCAGATTTCTTCCGAAGAGCGCATCTTCGACTGGGATGGAGTACTCCGCACCTCGACCCGAGACATCATGGGCTACTGCGACATTGGTACGCCCTTCTTGAAGCTGCTGGAAACCCTCTCCGAACGCCAAACCTCCAGCACCAAAGCTTCACACCTCCAACCAGAAACCCTCTCCCAAGTCCTGGCGCTCTACGACTCGGAGCGGTACATCCTCTGGCACGACCGCCGTTCGACCAAAGACATTGCTCGTTTCAACATCATCCTCAAGAAAGGCGTCGAACCCACTGATCTCCTGATCGCGTGGTGGCAGGCTTTATTCCACGCGCAGGACGACTCTGCTGTTGATCAGGATGACTTCCAAGCGCGACTCGCGGCGTTTGAGAGGTCGCTCGCTCGCGCCAAGGAATTTTTTGGTAGGTGGGAGAAGGTGTTGAGGGAGGCGGGGTGGGATGTCGATAAT
Organism: Zymoseptoria passerinii SP63; assembly: GCA_000223825.2. NCBI lineage: Eukaryota > Fungi > Ascomycota > Dothideomycetes > Mycosphaerellales > Mycosphaerellaceae > Zymoseptoria > Zymoseptoria passerinii. The sequence continues at coordinate 7,663 of AFIY01000187.1, read as the reverse complement.
GGTGCGTTGGAGACGGCTTCGAGTACGAGGGTGGTGTTTGAGGAGGGTTGAGGAGTTGGATGAGGAGAGTCGACGGATGGGTGGGCTGGTTCCTTGTCCCGCCCGTGTCTTAGAGCGGTTCAGTTCAGCTGGTCTGGTCGGCAGTTGGAACGCATGAGGATGAAAGGTGGACTTCGTCGAGCAGTATCGAGATGTCCGCGTTCCTTTTGACGCTGGAACGAGGACGAGTGAAGCAGGGTGTATCGCAACTGTCGACATGGAGCCCTGCCCTGTTCGTTTCGCTGAAACCTTTCCGCCACGTCCCAGAGAATTTTCGGCACAATCTCGTTATAAACCTTGCAAGAATCCGTTTCCGCTTCCTAGTTCCTACGTCGTCAACGGTCAACCCCCCGTCGGCCAACACACAGTTCCAACTCGCAGAGGTCTGAGTGCTCATAGCCTCAAATTCACCGCAGGTCTTTACGATTGTCGACGGCGACCACCCAGATAGACAGCGATCTCTTTCTCTCCCTCTGCAAAACCTGCCAAGATGTGTACGGTAGACCGAGGACTCAAATCCCCTCTCACCAGCCCAACCTTTGCGCCACCAATCAACATCCTCGTTGGCATTCTAGGTTTCCGCATACGGTAAATTGCAGATCACGCATTTGTTCATCACAACGGAAAGAAAAGAAATTGAGCGAGGATATTAAAACCCCGTCACCGCCGCCGCCGTCACGCCTCGCGTCGCGCGGGGACTTTCAATTCTTTCGACGACTTCTCGATTCATCACAGCCGTCTCTTTGCCTGTCTATCGTTTCTTGAAGCATACAACTGTCGTTTTTAAAGCTACCGACCGCTACCAACACGATTCGATCGGTAATTTACCGACCACATACACATCGATCCAGTACAACACACGCAACCTCGCCCCCCGAGATCAAACAAAAAAGAAAATATAAAATTAAAATGCGCGCCTCAAACCCCCTCATCCTCCTCGCCCTCTCAGCTCTTACAACCGCACAACAATCCTCCTCCTCCGCCTCCTCTTCCCCATCAACCTCAACCTCAACCTCACCCTCCACATCGACATCCTCAGGCTGCGGCCAACAAATCGACAAGTGAGTCCTTCTCCCCTCCACCCAACCCCTTCCCCATACGATCCTCTCCCTCCACACAAACCCCACCATTCCCTCCCGCACAAACCCTCCTACCACCCCACCCCACCCCACCCATGCTAACAGAAAAAAATAAAAACAACAGCATAATCTTCCTCTGCCTCCAAACCACCCAATCCCAACTCTCCCTCTGCTCCTCCTCATCCTCCCACGACGACCCCACCTGCCTCTGCACCCACCAAACCACCGTCCTAGCCTGCTACGAAAACTGTCCCAAATCCCCCGCTCGACCCGCCGCCGCCGCGTTGAAGGAAGAGTACTGTGCGAGGGTGATGAGTCCCTCCTCCTCCTCCTCCTCTTCCGTGTCGGTCGCGAGTGAGACGGCGAGGGGAGTGGGAATCGGGGTGACTGGGGGAGGGAGTGCGACGGGGAGTAGTAGTGCGGCGGCTGTCACTACGAGTGCGACGGGAGTGGGTGGGGTGGTTTTTGGGGTGGTTTTTGGGGGGGTGGTGATGGTGGTGTTGTAAGAGATGGTATGGAGAAGAGAGAGAGATTTCGGGGCTTTGTTGATATGGCATTGGATTTGGGGGTTTTTTCCCGTGTGGGAAAGGGAATGTGAACATGCCAGGGTGAGAAGAGAAAGAGAAGGAGGGTGAAGAAATGTTGATACCCTGATCATTGTGGAGGGGAGCGAACAATGTCGTCGACCGTGCCTGGATGAGCGGGTGAATTCATCTGCGGCGGGAATTCCGTATTGATGACAACTGTACTACTTTGACTGCCTTGCAATCCGCGTCCCGTGCCGTGTTCCATGTCGCCGCCAGATGTGACGTATATCAATCCCCATCGACATCCCTACTCCTTCAACGGCGGCGTCGAAGCAAAGCACGACTTGGAGAACGCTTCCGGGTAACGAGCTCCGCTAACGACGGCGTTCTCGCAGGCGCTGCGGATTTCCTGCTCTTCCTCCTTGGACAGCTTGATCTTGAGGGAGTTGACGTTCTCTTCGAGGCGAGAGAGGTTGGTGGTGCCGGGGATGCTGGGAGTGAGATGGTAGGTTAGTAGGAGGGATGTGGAAACGATGAGAGGTACGACTCACGGGAAGATGTCATCACCTTGAGCCATCAACCACGCCAAAGTCAGCTGGCTGGCAGTGCAGTTCTTCTTCTTGGCAATCTCCGTGATGCGGTCGACGAGCTCGAGGTTCTTGGGGAAGTTCTGCCAACAAACGTCAGTCTGACTGCTCGCACCCATCACTTCCTCCACAAATCCTCACCTCCTCCGAAAACCGCGGCGCAAAAGTGCGGAAATCACCCTCCTCGAAATCCTTCGGGCTGCGAATCTGTCCACCAAGCATACCCCGTCCAATCGGCGAGTACGCCACAATCGCCACGCCCAACTCGCGCGCCGTCTTCAACAGACCAATCTGCTCACTCTCGATATCCAGACTGAACGGCGAGTACTCAATCTGCAGGGCATCGATATGCTCGACCTGGCACGCCCGACGAAGCGAGTCGCTGTCGCACTCGGACAATCCGAGATACTTGATCTTCCCCTCCTGCTTCAACTTCTTCATCTCCCGCACCGTCAACTCCACCGGCGTCTTGCCGTCCAAACGATGCGCGTAGTACAGATCGATACTCTCCACGCCCAACCTCCCCAACGACTTCTCGCACGCCCGTCGACAATACTCCGGCGAACTATCCACCCACCGATTCCCCTCGGCGTCCGCACAATTCGCAAACTTGGTCGCGAGGAAAATCTTCTCCCGCTTCCCCGGGTTCTGCTTGAACCAGGCGCCGAGGAGGTCCTCCGAGTCCTGGTACATGTCCGCGCTGTCCCAGAAGAGTTCGCCGAGGGCGAAGGCTTTGTCCAGCACGGCGTGGCGTTCGACGTCGGGTTTCGGGGCGCCGTAGAAGGCGGAGAGGCCCATAGTGCCGTAGCCGAGGGCGGTGACGGTGGGGCCGTTTTTGCCGAGTTTGCGGACGGGGAGGGTGGGACCCACGGCGCCGTTGGTGGCTTTGGAGGCGAGGTTTTGGAGGGAGGCGGCCATGTTGCTCACGTTGTGGTGTGTTTGGTGTGATGGTATTGCAGAGGTGAGGCGGATGTAGAGAGGAAGCAGGACGGAAGGGTGAGATGGAGTGGAGGTTATATATACAGACCCAACCGTCTCCAGCAGCCTTTACGCTTGCATCAGTCCGTCCCTTCCTCTAGTCGCCCGATGTGTAAATCCAATGCACAAATGACGTTGCGTCTTGCTTTCACCCGGAGTTGGCGGACTTAACGGAGGCTAACTGCGGAGGTGGGGGGCATACCGTGGACGAGACCGAGTTGCCGGAGAGAAAGATCGGAGGAACTGGACCGGAACTTTGCAGAGTATTAAAAGTCGAGACGCTGGAGACTTAATGACAATGAGCTCAGATCTGACATGTTGTATGCGCATCCACCAAGACGTCGACGACACTGAGCAATTATTTGAACCCAACAATACGACAAAGATTCAAGTGATCCAGAGCTGAGGCAGGCAGTAAGTAACAAGATGGAGCAGGGTTGTATGAACAAACAGTATAAAAACAGTATACATGGAAAGAAATGGGATATAATCTCGTCGCCCTCTTCTTCTTGCTTCTCACTTCTTCCTTTCCCGGGCTGTACAAAAAGGTTTCTCCACACAACACCGAGCTTTGTCTGTCCACAGGCAGTTCGTCAAAACACAAAAAAAAAACGTCGTGTTCGTGCAGTGGTATCCACAGGAGAAAGCTTCCCACATTTCCCGTCCCTTTACTTCTCTGTCAGCATTTCCCTTGTCCACACACACACTCTTCTAAGCTGCGGATGAGTAGGCCACGGGCATGGGCTGCACGTAAGCGGTCACGACGGCGGGTGCGGTCATGGTGGTGGGAGCGTAGACGGGTGGGTATTCCGCCGCGGCAGTGGAGGACGAAACGGCGGGGTAGGTCGCCTCAGCGGTGGAGGAAGATGCGGACGAGGAGGTGGGGTAGACGGGAGGGTAGATGGCCTCAACGGAGGAGGAGGATGCGGACGCGGCGGGGTAGCTGGCCTCGGCGGTTTGGGTCGCGTGCTCCTCCTCGCAGTCGTCGGTCGCGGACTTGGTGAGGGTCACGAAGCCGGGGCCCGTGGGGTAGGGGCTGTAGGCTGGGGCGGACGAGGTGGGGTACCAGACGGCTTGGCTGTGGGGTTGGCCGGGGTAGGTTGGGACCTTGCCGGACTCGGTGGCGTGGGCGTCGGCGGGAGCGGTGGCGGAGCCCGTGGCGGCTGGGGCGGTCACGTAGATCTTCTTGGTCTCCGTGACGGTGACGGTGACGGGCACGCAGACTTCGCCCGAGGTGGCTGGCGAGACGGGCGAGACGGGGGTGGATGGGTAGACGGTCACGTAGTTGGTCTGAGTGGAGGTCTTGGTCTCGGTGTTGTAGGCCGGGGCAGTCTCAACGGCGGATGAGAGGGATGCCGTCTCGGTGGGCGGGGTAACAAAGACCGTCTTGGTAAGGAAGATGGTAGAGGTCTTCTTCACGCTCGTGGTGTAGACGGAGTCGCCGGAGGTGTAAATCATTGGCACGTCGTAGACGACGGTGGTCGGCTGCTCGACAGGCGCGGTGATGACTACGGTGGAGACTACGGTGGAAGCCGCCTCGGTGGAGTACGAGGAGGACATGACCGGGTGAGTAGCGACATCGGTGGAGTACGAAGACACCGCTGGGTACGTAGGGACATCGGTGGACGCGCTCTCGTATGGGATGGTCGCGACCTTGCTGCTCTCCTCCGGGCATGGGGTGGTGGTTGCCGGGTAAGTGGCCTGAACCTCGCTGGAGCTGTAGACGGCTGACCATGGGACCGTGTAAGTCGCCTGGCCCTCCCCGGAAGAAGAAGTGGCCACGTATGCGGGCGCGACGGGCTCAGCGGCGGAGGACGAAGCGACGTAGGCCGGAGCTTCGGGCGCGGCGGAGGAAGATTGAACAGCGTAAGCTGGGGCGACGGGGTCGGCAGACGAAGGCTGCGGAGGGCTGAAGCGCCAGCCGCGAGGGCAGCGACCAAGGCGATCTTGGAGTACATTTTGATTGGATGGGAGAAATCGGGGATCGGGGAGAGGAATCCGGGTGCAAGCGACAGGCGTAGAAATGAATGTGGTAGTGCTAAAGAGCGTAAGAGTCCCGAGAGACGAAAAGAGGGCGTATGTGCTGCGAAGAGAGGAATCCGATGAAGAAAAGAGAGAGAGAGGGAGAGAGGAGAGGGAAGGGGAGTGGGACAGGGTAGGTGAGACGTTATCTATTATGGGTGGGAGATGAGCACGGCATGGGTGGCGCCCATGGACTGGACGGGCAACGGGGGCATGGCGACGGTGAGGGCAAGGCTGGACAGGACAGGACAGGACAGGACGGGACAGGACAGGACAGGGCCGACAGTGTGCTGCGAGTGAATGAGTGAGTCTGAGAGCGCGGTGAATAAAATTCATGTGATGAGTTGGCCCGATGGATCCTACCCCTGTCGACTCGGTCCGCCGCAATTTCGACAGGTATCAGCGGGCACAAAGTCTATCTCGACCTTGGACGTCGTTGATTGGTGCGTGTATCTGCCTTGGTCGTCGGAGAGAAGTTGCAGTGGCGTTGTGTACTAGCTCGTTTCCTGGTCTCGCTAACCTGTTCCTGGCAGTAGCGTCGACCATGATGAAGTCGTCGGGAATTCGGTCGGGATGGTGCGAGTGGAAGGAACCTTGGGGAGGATTATTATTATTATTATTATTATTGGCGAGGCGGCAGGCGAGAAGAAGGTTCATCGTCGTGAGCGCGAAGCCTTTGTGGCGGACTTATTGGCAACGTCCGAACGAAAGTCAGTCATTTCAATTCATCACAGACGTGTGACGACCGTCCTCGATGAGAGGTGAGATCAGAACAGACGACTCGTCCGCGGTGTGATATGGACCAGCGAAGATGAGTCTGGACTCCCACCTTCGAGGATGCTATACTGGGGAGACCTGGCCATGGAGACCTGGCCATGGAGTCCTGGCCATGGAGTCCTCGCCATCAGGAATCCATGTATATCGCTCTCACATCTGATTCTCGTCCAGCCTCAGCCCCAACACGAAAAAAGGTGTCAAATTCAATCTCCGTCGCATCCGCTTTGGAAGCGAGAGTAAGTTGTGCTCTCGTCAATTTCTCCGAGTCCTCAAAAATAACAAACCTCGGACTAATCAATACTACGTGTCCCGCCAGTCGTCGATCCGAACCCCACTCGAATTTCGTGAAAGGAGAAAAGTCGTGGCAAGAGAGACACAGCATCTGCCGTGCGACAGAAGGAAGATGCGTAGAATTAATTCTCTTCCACTGCCACTCCCACCGCACAAGACAAGACGCAGCATTCAAAATCACAGATCATTCTACAAGGAACCATGTAAGCATGGATCCGCCTGTTTTCCCGTTTCACCGTCTTCTCGCCCGTTTCGCAAATCGCCATGGATCCCAAGCGCGATTTCCACCGGGTTGTGCATACACCGCAATAATGCACATGCGTGAGAATCCCACATGGTATGCAAAGACGATGCGTTGTCATCTCAACCATACGACGACAACGGGTCCGGCAGTCGATAGAATACCGGATCTCGAACATGTATTCAAGACCGTGGTCCGACTGAACATCTCTTTCACAGCTTGCAGCGTTATCTCTTCATCGTTCACTCTGGCCAGCATGCTTCTCGGCTCTCTTGTCTCCGACTTCGTCGTCCCTTCTTCTTCTAATCGAGATTGCACTGCTAACCCCTGTAGAATTAGCCGCTCCCCGTACAGTTACCTGGCACATCCGTTCGTTCTCCACTTTTAGCCTTTTCACGTGCAAGGGGCACTTGACTATTATTTACTAACACGGGCCCACAAGCGAGATTAAGCGAGCTAATAAGGGTGTGTTATTTGACGTTATTCTAATTGTAAAGCAAAATTTAGGAAAAACTAGATAGCTAAGATTTTAGCTAAACTAGTAATAACTCTACGACTACTATTACTACTATCTCGAAAGCGGTCCTAATTAATTTACCGGTATTAATGGCCTATATAGTGCCCTCTATATATAATTATTCTCTTATAGTAAGCCCTAAACAAGCTAGTAATCCAACTAGTCTTTACTAGAGTTAGACTATTCTATTCTATATCTCTAAAATATAGTAGTAGAGTATCTTAGTTAATATAGCTAAAGGGTAGTAATAATTTAGGTAAAACTTAATTATTATCTATATATTCTTCTTAATTAGATTAAGGTCTAGAGAGTTAGCTAGCTATATATTAAAAGTAAAGGGAATTCTAAGAATACCTAGTAAGCTATAGAAGGTAGCTACTTAATAGTATATCCTCGATATTATTATAGGAGTTCTAGGAATTACTTCCTATGCTAATAAGAATAAGAAGTATCTCTTATTAATAAACTAGTTATTTAGCTTAAATATATTATCGATTTCTATCTATATAAAGGTCTAATAGCTATAGTACTACCTAGATTAGGTATACGACGGGCCTATAATATCTCGAAATATAAACTAAGGAGTCTAGTATATAATAGTATTA
>AFIY01000188.1:0-35582 GCA_000223825.2 Zymoseptoria passerinii SP63 | reverse complement strand
ACCGGCTGCGCTAACTGACTGTAACAGACAGTCGACCGTGTGGTTGGCGTTGATAAAAGAACCTGGTAATGTCGAATGAGCATGGATGCAGCAACGTGTACACAAAGGCGAGGCGAAGTCCATGGTCAACATGGTCTTCCCATCCGAAGGTACCATCTGTCACATGTTTCTCATGATTCCACTCGTCTCTTGGGATCTCTCCCCTTCTCTTTCGCCAACACATCCAATTTGGCTGCTTCGGCGTACATCTCAATCGAGAAACACATCCAAACCGGCCGCTTCGACCTACCGATCCCACAACAATACACCCATCTGGGAATTCGGTTCGTGATCAAAGACGGTATGGTAAGGCAATTGGACATGCTGACAGCCCCGATGTGGACAGTTCAGCAGATCCTCCCATTGAACAGTATCGATACTCTTGTGAGGTTCGCGGTCCTGCAACTGTATTTTCGCCATCCATGGCGATGCTGTGGTACTGCTGGAAGCCCCACGAGCGCTGAACCAGCTGCAAATCGCTCGCCAGCGTAGTGGTCTCTTCCAACGTTGTCTTCAACGCGCAATGCGGTCTATGCCCAACCCATTTCTCCGTGATTCTAAACAACTTGCCGCCAGCATCAAGTCCTCCAACGCCTCGCTAAAACCGCGCATCAGAAAACCCACAGAATCAATATCTCCTCTTGAATGGTCTGCCTCCACGCCTGCCTCGCCATCCTCCTCTGCCACCTCCGCCCCCATCCCTCTCGAATCTCTCTCTTCTCCTGTCCTCCTCATCGTAGAATTCATTTTCTCTCTCCTCCTGTTCCCGCTTTTCTTGTTCTGGATCCTTGATCTTCCTGACTTGAGGTTTCTTTGGGTTCATATCCTCGTCCCGGATCCATCTCGCGTGAGCTCCGAATTCGCAACACACCACCTTGTCCAAATCTGGCGGATGCGCGCGTCCGTTCGGACAGAACCCAGCCATGTAGAACGGACAGGCACGTGGATGTTTGATGTGTCGGAGCTCACAGTATGGTCCTAACGGACAGAAGCCTCTCGCATAGTGTGGGCAGGCCGGTCGCCGTAGCTCAGAGGTCGGAGGGATGTGAAGCGATGTGCACTCGTCTCCTTGAGGACATATGCCGTATCGAGAAAACTCCTTGCACTCCCGCTCGTCTCGTAAGTCGAACGTGTGGGCGAAATCGCATGAGCCTCCTGCACTCTTCTTGCACAAGCCTCGTTGGTAATGCTTGCATATGAGATGTCCCACTCCGCTGCGTTCTGATACCGGAATGAAATGTCTATCGGGACAGTCGGGTTCCCGTGGACATGACACGCCGTTGCTTTTGAGAAAGTCTGGACATAATGGGCGATGCGTTTTGGATGGCGCCCCGAGTGTCGGAAGTGTGCGGCGGAGGAAGGAGTCGAAGGTGAAGGTCGGCGGAGTGATTGTCGCCGGGTTGAGGATCTGATCGGGAAGAGAGCGCAGTGACGCCATGCTGTGGTGGTGTTGTATCGTTGGTAATGCTTGGGAAGAGTCTAGTAGATGCGAAAGACGGAAGATCTCGTGAAAGACAAGCTTCCCAGCCCCAGGAAATGCGAACCAGGGCTGCGGGACACAGGAAGCGAGGGAGGTGCTTCAGAACCGTCATACTCTCACATCCCCAGTCTTTCGACCACTTGTCGTTCAATCATTCTGGCATGCGGAGATCACTTGACTGCTGCCAACTCCCGTCACGGACTCACGTTCACTATCACCATTTCATTCACTCGCAGCATATCCACGTGCGATTCACCCGTTGCGCCACCGACGACGACCGTTTCAGGCACAGCCGAGCTGGTACTTGAAGCTGGTACAACACCACAGACGCTCTCTTAAATCAACCACCACCCTCACTTGGCCCACCGCGGTCACGACCTCATTATAATACCATCACGATGGTCTCCGAACGCATATACGATTTGTGCCGACCCGTGCTGGACAGGGAGGACATCGGCGAGGAAGAGAAGACCGATGCTTTGGAAGAGCTGCTGTCCTCGGAGCCCACGTCCCTGAAGGGCAAGGCGTTGGAAGATGCAGTATTGGGAGTGCTATGGCAGTGGAAGGCGGCCAGTGATACAACCTCGTCATCTCCGCCGACGCGCGGTCCGGTTCCAGTCCGATCGAGATCACCCGCGCCATGGATACAACGAGCCGCGACGCCGACCTCTGGCACAAGTTCACCGCGCTTCGCAAGCGCAACACCGAGCATTCCGCCAGGTTTCGGGCCTCAGCCACCAGCGCTAGCGAGAACAAAATCTTCCACAATCGGCTCCCCATTCGCATCGCCAAAGGCTTCGCCTCGACTACCCGTTGCCACTCCTGTGATACCCCACAGTCCTCGACTGAGCGCATACCAATTCAGCGAAGCTTTGCCAAACCCCGAGAACTACGGCGATTATGGGAGCGACAACGTCGACTGGCTCGTCAACGATGATGCCAGCAGTAATGCTAGCTTTGGTGATTCTGGGTTCGCCAGCTCTTCCGACTACATGTCATCCTACACCACCGATATGAGCCCATACGATATGTTGCGATCGATCTTACAGGACAACCGGAGCGATGAAGAACTGGAGCAAATTCTAGAAGCGAATGGATACGACCTGAGTCAGACCGTGAGCCAGATTATGGAGACTCAAAGCGCGAGTAGTGCTGCTTCTGCGGCTGCGGCTGCGCAACAGGAGCAACAGAACCGGACCTACCTCATTGGCAAGAACATGTCGCCAGGCTCGCGTCCGGTGACTCCACTTGGTCAACAGAAGTCGGCCACGGTTTGCAGGTACTGGTTGGCTAGTGGTCATTGTGCTCGAGCAGATTGTAGATTCGCGCATGAAGTGCAGAACCATCTGTGCAAGTACTGGCTGGCCGGCAACTGCATCGCTGGAAGCTCTTGCTTGTTTTCACACGACCCGACGGTTCTCATGCAACAATTTTCTCTAGCCACCAGTGGAACAAGCACTCCACACCAATTTACGCCCAATTTCCAGTTACAGGATTACGACAGTTTCCCGGCGCTGCAGCCAACGACCAGTAATCCGTATGAGGATAGTCAAAGCGTAGACGCCGGCTCTTTGAACACAGCTCTCCAGCAACAGCAGCAAGCCATGGCCCAAGCACCACCAGGCCTCTTCCCAAATTTCGTCCCCACAGGTCCACGTCTCGGCAGCCGTCCGAATTCACGACCCGGCAGCAGGCACACTTCTCGCGCGCCCACACCCGGAGGACGAGTGGATTTTCAGGATGACGAGGCATTTCCTACCCTGGGTTCGGCGGCCAGCAAGCCCATTGGCAAGCGCCACCACGGCAAGCGAGGCGGACACGGTCATCACATTCACGGACAGCCAGTCCAACAGCCTGGCAGCCTGGCAGATGTAGTCCGCATGTCTCCCTCACCCGCACCCAGCACGAACAACATCCGCGACGCCATGCGCCGCGGTCTCCGCAACAACCGCTCCTTTACCTCCACCCGCGAGAACTCCTCAGCAGCGATGGCCATTCCAGCGCCCAAAGAAGTTCCCTGGCTCGAAACCGGCGACAAGGTCAACTCCGCCTACCTCAAAGCTCGGCAAGAAGCATTCAAACACGGCGGTCTCCGCAACAAATTCCTCCAATCCGCCGCTCAAGCCTGGAATCGCAACGATGCCCGTGGCGCCAAAGCACTCTCCCTCCGCGGCCAGAACGAGAACGCATTGATGCGGGAGAAACACCGCGAAGCCGCCCGCGCTCTGTACGCCGAGCGCAACAAAACTCTCGCGGCGGGCGGCGCGGGTTCCAAAGAGCTGTACGTCGACCTCCACGGCCTACACCCCGAGGAAGCGGTGCAATACCTCTCCGAATGTCTCAAAGAACAAAAAGACGCCAAGGGCAATCGACCCGTCTACGCGATCTGTGGAACGGGACACCATTCGAAGAACTCAAAGGATAAACTCGGGAAAGCGGTGAGGCAGTATTTGAACGACTACAGATTTGCGTTTCGGGAGTTCAGTGTGCCTGGGGATCGGAATAATGTGGGTGGCATTTTGGGTATCGATCCTGCGAGTGGGGAGAAGACGGCGGTTGGGAAGGTGGGTGGTGGGGATGCGGACAGTGGTGTAGGATTGGGGGATGAGGGGAGGAAGGAGGATAGTAAGGTTGTGTTGGTGAGGGAGGATCCAAGGAGGATGGTGGCTGCTGGGGCGTCGAGGGAGGCGGACAACGATTAGGTGTCCTCGCAAGCGAGTGGTGGATGGAATGGGAATAAGTAGAGAGAGCCAATCGCAATCTCGAGATCGAAGGAAAGAAAGATTTCAAATGTGCTGTGCTTCCTGCTTCTACGTTCTCACGAAACGAGTGGTGACGCAGACGATTACATCTCGCAGCGTTGCACCATCCCTGATACCGTTCTTTTGCTGCCAACCGCGAGCCTCATCTATGCGCTCTGAAGCTTGACCCATCTACAAGCTCAAATCCTCAAGATACTTCCTCGCCACCTCCACCGCATCATCCGCCTTATCCCCATTGACACCCTGTCCCAAACTCGTCGCGCCCTTGCCACCCGCTTTCCCACCCACCACCTCCGCGACCTTACCCGACCACGCACCGGCATCCGCACCTTTACCCTGCGCGTCCGCCGAGACGTGACATCCGTGCACGACCTTGCCCTCGCTGGAGGTGCCGAGGATATACAACGTCCGATCCTTCTGCTTGGAGCTGACGACTTTGATGGCGTCCTGCACGGCCTTGGAGCCGGGAGAAAGTGGATCCTGAACTTTGAGCACGAAAGACTTTGAGTCCTTGTTGTTGTCAAAGTGCTCGGCGATGGCGTCGAGGACTTTCTTGCCCTCAGCCTTTTGGGCGGTCTTCTGGTGGTCTAGGTTGGCTTTGACGATTTTCGCGAAGCGCTCGCGGAGTTTGGTCTTTGCGAGAGCGGAGATTTCGAGCTTGTTGAGTTCGTGCTGGGACTCTTTGGTTTGGGCTTCCTTCTCGGCGGAGTAGGGCAGTGAGTCGAGGTGCGCGACTTTCTCGTCCCATTGCTGGGCAAGGCGTTGAACTTCTTGCGCGGTTTGGCCGGTCACGCAGACGATGCGGCGGATACCCTTGGCAATTCCGCTCTCTTCGAGCACGACGAGGTCTTTGATTTCGGTGGTGTTCTTGACGTGAGTGCCACCGCAGAATTCGACCGAGACTTTGGTCCAGTCGTTGTTCTTGGGGTCTTCGAGGAGATCCTCGACTGGGACGCCGATGGAGACGACGCGGACTGGATCAGGGTAGGTCTCGCCGAAGACAGCGCGGACGCCGGAGATCTCACGCGCAGTGGTGAGGGGGACGTCCTTCGCGTAGACCTCACTGTTCTGGCGAATGTAGCTGGTCGTGAGCTCCTCGATCTTGAGCAGCTCGTCGTCAGAGACAGCGGACTTGTGGCTGAAGTCGAAGCGAAGCTTCTCAGGAGCAACAAGCGAACCCTTCTGGTTGATGTCGTCGCCGAGGACTTCGCGCAGCGCAAAATTGAGGATGTGAGTACCAGTGTGGTTGTTGCGGATCGGTTGTCGACGAAGCTCGTCGTACTCGCAGAGGATCTCATCGTTGATCTTGAGGGAGCCGTAATTCATGTAGCCAGTATGCATGACATAGCCAGCGTACAATTGAACGTTCTGAACGTCAATCTCAGCCTCGCCGTCGATAAGGATGCGGCCAGTGTCATTCTCCTGACCACCCTGCTCGGCGTAGAAGTTGGTGCGATCCAAGACGACACCAAACTGCTCGCCTTCTGGAACCTCTGAAGTTGACTGAACGAACTTGCCGCCGTGGTAGATAGCCTTGATGTGAGCTTTGATGTTGGCCTTCTGGAATTTGGGCGAGTCGTCCGTCTTCGGTACATCTTCCATCTTCTCCAACGCGTTGATGTCGTGCACGTTGAGCTTGACCAGTTCCGCACCAGCCTTCTTCTCTCCCTTCGACGCCTCTCTCGCCTTCTCCTGTGCCTCCTTGACATCCTCCTCGTTGATGTCCAATCCACGCTCCTCAGCCATCAGCTTGGTGAGATCGACTGGGAAGCCGTACGTGTCGTACAGCCGCCAAACATCAGCTCCTGACATCTCCTTCGCGCCCTTGGCTTTGCACTGCTCAGCGTACTTCTCGAACATGGCCTCACCTCGATCAAGAGTCTTGGCGAAACTCAGCTCCTCCTCGTTGAGAATCTCCTTGACATCAGCCTCCTTCTTCGTGATCTCAGGGAACATGTCACCCATCTGCGCAACTAGGGTTGGCACGATCTTCGAGAAGAAATCGCCGATCTCGGTGTTGAAGTACTTGCGGGCATAGCGAGCTCCACGACGAAGCACACGGCGGACAACGTAGCCCCGTCCGACATTGTTCGGAATGCCGCCATCCGTAATAGCGAATGTAAGCAAACGTACGTGATCAGCGACGACACGGTATGCGGTGTCGACACCATCAACGTCCTCCTCACCAAAAGTGCCGCGGTACTCGCGAGCGCCAGTGATCTCCTGGATGGTCTTGAACAGTGGTGTGAAGACATCGGTGTCGTAGTTGGATGACTTGTCCTGCAGGATAGACACCAGACGCTCGAAACCCATGCCAGTATCGATGTGCTTGTTAGGCAAAGACTTGAGCGACCTGTCCGGCTCGCGGTTGTATTGGATGAACACATTGTTCCAAATCTCGATGACATTTGGATCGTCCTGATTCACCAAGTCTGAAGCGTTGCGGCCGCCAATGCGATCGTAGTGAATCTCAGAGCAGGGTCCGCAAGGACCTTGATCACCCATCTCCCAGAAGTTGTCCTTCATGTCTCCAGTCAGGATATGGTCTTCAGGGACACCAGCTTTCAGCCAAAGGTCTCTCGCCTCGAGATCGGGCTCAAGTCCAACGTCGGCCTTGCCCTCGAAATAGGTGACATATAGTCGCTCCGGCTTGAGTCCGTAAACCTTGGTGAGGAGATCCCATGAGAAAGTGATGGCTTCCTTCTTGAAGTAGTCGCCGAAAGACCAATTCCCCAGCATCTCGAAGAATGTATGGTGATATGAGTCCTTGCCAACATCGTCCAGGTCGTTGTGCTTGCCACCCGCACGAATGCATTTTTGCGAGTTCGCAGCGCGCTTGAGCTTAGCAAAGTCCGAGTCTGGGTCGACGGTGCCGAGGAAGATTGACTTGTACTGGTTCATGCCCGCATTGGTGAAGAGGAGTGTCGGGTCTGACAGCGGTACGACACTGCCGCTGGGCACGAAAGTGTGGCCATTCTGCTTGAAGTAGCTGTGAAGTGTTAGAGCTATGAGGATTTTGAGGACAAGATATTGGCAGGCTTATGGCAGTAGTGTGTCCTCATCCACACTGCACTACTCGCGCAGCATGCGAGAAGGTTCAGATCTCTAGTTGAAATGTGCTCGCCGCCCGTGGAAAGTCAATACTCACTCGATGAAAGTGCTTCGAACCTTGACGGCACTCCACTCAGGCTCGGGGCCCGTGGTGGAGGCCATTGTGCGAGTGGTGAAGCGAAACGGGCGGTTGGTGCGATGCGGATTCGTCGTCGACCAATTTCTGGAAATCGACAAAAGATTCTGGAACTTTGCTGGGCGCCAGCTGCTCCGCATACAACGTCAGAACCGCGGCGCGAGCAAACACCTTCTTTTTTCCTGGAGCTTCCGGTATACAACAGCAGGTCTTTGCCGAAGATTGTATCGCAAGTGAATGTATCGCGGAGTCGTATGCGGTGACAGGCGGAATGGAAGATGCAGCCGATGATGCTGAACGGTGTTGATGGAGGAGGGGTGGTGGTGGGCAAGAAACGGACAGCCGATGAGTCAACCAACCTAAGCAACGACCAGGAACGCTTCGCGAAGAGATTCAACCTCTTGAGTCTAGGTATGTTGGATCAAATCTGCTCAATGGATTGCGATTGGTATGCTAATGCGCCATTGAAATGTAGGTGCTGAGCGCAATGCCCCGAGTAGCTACTACATTCCGGTCTCGCGACCATCAAGTCCAGCGGCAGGCTCCCTGAGGCCAACGACTCCGAGCAACGATGATTCCATGCACATTGACGACACCCGCGATCGTATTTACATCCGCGACTTGGATGAAGAGCTGGCAGATGTCGAGTTGGAGAAGGAGAGAGGGCTGATCTTTCTGCCCGACATCGAAGAGTACTTCAGCAAGCTACCACAGCAGGTGTTGCATAGACGCAGAGACAGCGAACATGAGGGCCAAGAGCTGGTGCTGTACAGCGAGCCGAAGAGTCTGACGGTGGACGAGGGACATGACTCTGTGAGGAAGGCGATACTGGAGGCGAGGCAGAGGGCGAGGGACAAAGCAGTGGAGGATGCGAGGCAGCAGGATATGAATGCGCGGTACGGTCAGAGTGACCAAGCGAAATCAGCAGAGACTGCACATGGCTACGCAGCAGGTTATGTGGTTGAGCAAGACCCAGATCCTGATGCCATGGAGGTCGATTAGTGTCGGCCGAAGACGAAGAGGCGTTCACGTGCGAGAAACGAGAGATGGATCAGTGCTCAAGAGCGAGCTTCCATGGTTCTCAGAGCACTTCTATTCACTTGATCACATGCGCGTCCCTCTTCCGAACTTCAGTCCGTGCGCGCGCAGCAAACGGAAGTCGCGCACAGGCATTCTCAAGGCATTTTTGGTTACTCGAGCTTCATCTCCGCTACACAACAAAGTCACAGCGCAGCTTCAACTTCCTCATGGCGGACCCAAAGGCGATCCCGGACATGCTGGCACCAAGATCAGATATCCCAGAGTAGGCCACAATGATCTACTCCCGTTGCACATAATCAAGCTGACTTTGTTCTTCCCAGCTTCACAACCAATCCGATCACTGTGAAGGTTGGAACTCCTTCCGCAACATTTCGAGCCCATGAAGATATCTTGACCGCGTCGTCGGTCTACTTCAAAGCCGCACTCGCGCCGGACTGGAAAGAAGGCAGGACGCGCACAGTCGATCTGCCAGAAGACGATGCGAAGAGCTTCAGCTTGTACCTCGCCTGGCTTCACACACGCCGCATTCACCTCACCGATAACGCTGAAATTGCGTCCGACGATTGGAGAGCGCTCTTCAACGCGTACGCTCTTGGGGACAAGCTCCTCGATACTGCCTTCAAGGATGCCATGACTGATACCGCGAACCTTTTCTTCTTGAAAAAGTCAAACCCGACAATCGCATCAAGGTGCCCTTAAAGCACGAAATCAAAGTCCTCTATGCGAAGACGACTGCCTCATCAACCATGAGGCGCATCGTTGTACACAAGTATGCACGCCTGACCAATTGGAACGACATAATCATCGAACAATTCCCCGCTGCCTTCCTCAGGGAGCTCTGCAAAGAAGTGGCCGATGCCGCTGCCGAGGAACCCGAAGACACGACGCCTGGAGCGGCGGCTCGATGCGCATTTCATGAGCACAAGGTCGGGGCAGAGCATTGCTACCGCACGAACATGCTGTGAGCAGCTCGCGCCAGTTTTAAAGAGTGCCGACAGCGCAGGACAAGGTGCCACACAAACAAAGCTAGTGGCGTGGATGTTCTTGGTTGGCGGGCCTCAGGGGGACATAGGCAGAGGCTCAAGAACAGAGCACCGGCTGTCAAAACGTCGGTTTGGATGGATACTGTAGCTCAAATCCCGATAATCAGCAACGACCCACAACTCCTGAACCAGCTCTAAGTCGTCAGCCTTGACAGTGATTCACGCATTCACTTCTTGCGTTCTGTCCATTTCCATCTTCCCTATCTCCAACCTTCCCCACAATCTCACTGTCGTCTCCGTAGTCCCTCGTTCTCGGACTGCCGTCTTAGACCGCGAGCGCAGCAACGGCACCCTATGGCCGAGTGATTCAGCAGCACAAATCACGCATCTCTAGATGTGACGCCGTTGTTTCCACAAGCCTAGACCTGACAGAGCACACGGACGAAGAGGCTAACTGTACAATGCCTATGATTAATCAAGGTAGTCGAAGCTCGTTAAATCCTGTACACCATCTAAAGCCTCCCTCCAGCACGCCTCTGATGCATACCCAAATGCTTCGCTAATCTTTGCCTCTCCTCATCCCTCTTCGCAAAACTCGCAGCACCTTTCCCGCCCTCGGACGATTTTCCTTCCTGCGCCTCCTCGGGTGCGTTTGTCGGCGCAGCGGCCTCAGCTTCACCTCCGACAGATGTAGTAGCAGCGTACTGATTCACGCCCACACCCACGGAGAGCGCAATGGAACTTCCCGCCGGCGCCTCAGTTGGTAGAGTGTCATAGAGAGTGTTCGTCGATGAAGGCCCATCAGACTGCTGTGAGTCGTCCGTGTAGACTTTCAGGACGTTGACCGACCAGTAGGCGTCTGCGAAGGCGTGGGGGTTCTCTCTGACAAAATCCTCGCACGTATGGGCTTTCTTCGAGCAAACCGTGTTGTTGCCCCAGATGGTCGGCTGGCCCGCCCAATCACCACAGAAAGTCGTGTCGAAAATGATCTGCTGGTCCTTGAACGCCGCGCTCATGTCGCACTCGTCTCCGCTCTCGAACTTGGCCAGAGGAGGGCCCCAGGTTGAAGGATCCGGAGAGTCGCCGAGCGCGTTAGGCGGACAGTGTCCGCGTGGGAAGAACCAGATGCTGATCTCGTCGGCCAACCACTCCGTGGCGTAGACGCCGCCTCCATTCGCATTGAAGCCGGATCCGTAGGTGATGGTGTCGTTTGTGGCGATTTGGCATCCGCTGCTGTCGGTACCGTCGCCTGAGAGACACTCTGTGAGGGTGGGTTTACCCGTGCCTCCGAAGTTGGTCATCGTTTTGCACAGTGGTCCCGCGTGAAGAGTCATTTTGTTGCCCGGCTGGTCATGGACACCTTCGATGATATCCATCTCTCCGTGCGATGGCCAGGCTGGACCCAATGTCCAAAACGCAGGCCTGAAAATGTCAGCGAATGCAATTCTGGTAAGGGTCAATTCGGTGCTCACCAGGTACCGCAGATTCCTCCCGGCATGTGGTCGAGGTCTAACACGATGAGAGCATGGTTGTAGACGTTGCGACTCGTGATGCGAACGCTCGGGCGGCCTTTGGGAGTCACGTTGTTGCTATCAACGAACATTCGGACATTGTCCTGGGTACTGTTGAGAAGACCCAGATGTTGAGACGTGTTCCTGTCCCCGTACTTCACAAAACCGTGCGTTGGATCGTCCAGGTCCCAGAACTCGAACTTGTCAAAGAAGCTCCCATCGAAGTAGTCATCCTGAAGAGTATATGCCGCGAAAGCGCTCCCGGCGAGCACTGTGAATGAATTAAGAAGCGTGATGAGCTGCATCGTAGACGAATGAATGGATGGGTGAAGAATTAAATGAATGAATGGGTGAATGGTAGCATGAATGAGGTGGTCGACGATATAGTGATAGATGATCCTTGCGCCTGTCCAAGACGGCAAGGAGCGGAAATTAACACGAGAGTACAAGGTCAGCAAAGACTCTTTCGTACCGGGGGATGCCTTGTATGTTCACAACCAGCGATCGACTCGGGCTTGACAGCGAGCGACCCCTTCTCTGCAGCCACATGTTTCCCACTTGATGAAGCAGAAAATGCATCGTGGCCCCATGGGAGTGGTCGAAACGTCTTGGTCTATTGAACTTTGTCGGAGTAAGATCTCGAAGCAAGCTTTCGGGGTGCAGCCAGCTTGACTCAAAGCGTGGCCAGTCTTTGCTAGGGTCCTTGCGCCTCATGTCGTGAGATGCCGACCGCTGTTTCATGCTTGTCGATGTTCCTCCGAAAGGTAAAAGTGAGTTGACCAGGAGAGGTTGATTCGCCTGAGGCTAAATCCCAGCAGGAGCTCTCGATATCCAATCAGTGGTGACTTTGAACAACTTGTTCACGAGCTTAGCGTGGCTAGCGTGAACCGCGACTCCGGCAGTCTGCAGCGGAAATGGAATCGACATCCTTTACACCAGGGCCATGAATCCGGGAAACGGAACGCTGTCCAAGCGTCCAAAGAGCGGTGCGTCGCGGTCGATTGAGCTGTTCAGTCCTGCTCCAGGACACCACAATTACGCGAACTCGAACGATCATACCGTGGAAGGTGGCCATGTCCTGTGCGATAACACGACAGACGATCAGCATCGATTGTCGCCCTGCTTCCATCATGCACATGGTGAGAATCTGACAGGAGCTTCGTATGAATAACTCCGTGTCAAGCAACAAACAAGCTCGTGAGCAAGATAACAAGCACTGCGTTGAGACAAGGTCTGCCCGTCATCAATCCTTGGCCTTCATAGGGTATTGGCGTCGGAGCGACAGCAGTGAAGGTTCCTGTAGGCCGCCGAGCGGTGGCAGATTTGCCCATTGCTGTCGTATTGAGTCCTATCGTCTTGAATCCATCAACAGTGATGATCGTCGGCAGCCTTAAGGACGATGGGCTGTTGACCGTCGTCTTCTCTACAGAAGACGAAGTCACAGTGTGCGCCGTGGTCAATTGGGGCACTGGAGGATTGAGGGTGAGATTCTCTCCCGTGTCGTCTTCCGGATGCAGCGAAGCCGCAGTCGACAGCAGACGAGTTGTTGCCGGATCCTGACCAGTGTGGGGATTCAATATCTATGCAGGCCCGGTGGTAGTGCGCTCCGTGGACGTTTGGGCTGAACTAGCTGTAAGTCCTCCGATGCCTTGCGACGTCGATGTGGGCGAAGAAGACGACGGACGATTTACTGCCGTACCCTGGCCAGTAGGATCAAATTTGAATGCAAGCTCGGTGCCAGACACTATGACTGCCGATGCACCAGCATTCTCGATCACTGAAAACAACGATCGTGCGGACTCGGGTTCGGCTACAGCAGCTGAATGCGGCGGCTCCAAAGGTCTGTCAGGTATCTTCGGTTTAACAGATGCCTGTGGCTCTCCGGGCTGCTTGTCGAGAGATCGAATCTCATTCGGGGGTATGACTGTCGGCAATGTAACATCAGAGCTCAATGATGGCACGACAACTTCTGGTTCAGTAGTACAAGAAGGGCTAGCCATTCGTGTCGGTACGGTGGCAGATATACTTGCAGCCGGCTGCGGATCAGCGGATGTGGTGTGTGGTTGAACTGGATTGGTAATCTTAGCGGCCGCAGCTGCAGGAGTAAGTACCATGGGCGGATCATAACTGTACATGCAATGTCACTCAAGAGCTAACAGTTGGAGCCTCGCGGAGACTTACAGGCCCTCCAGAGGTGCTCCGCAGTCCTTCCATGCGGCGTCCATGAACCGAAGCTGGTAGGCACGCTCAAGGTCGGGCTGAAAGTAGTCTCCATAGTCGGGCATCCGAACATAATGCAAGAAGGCTGTAGCTGATAATTTGAAGCTGGTGGCAAGCCCGTCAGATCTCCGTAGCGTACGGCTCCGAACGAGTTCGCCCATGCTTTCCCGCCGAGCTGAATTTGTGTTGATACGTCGCGTGGATCCATGGCCAGTAGAGTGGCGTGGTGTCGCTGTCCAAGCTCGGAGCACGCATTGGTTGCGTACGCCATGGCAATGGAGATATAGACGGTGGGCGAGTAGAGCGCTGTTCCGTTCAACACAGTGGACATGACTGCCGTCGATCCGGAGGCATCTCCAGAAGTAGAGGCCAACAGTCCCTCCGTTCAACGTACATGCTCCACATTCGCGACTTTCCGTGGTAGGTGCGAGAGTTGTGTACTTGCAATCAGGCGTAGGGGCCGTCCACTCTGTTGAGGTCGCGGCCGAGAAGAATGCCGTGTGCACTGAGTAGGCTGGCACGGGACTGCCAAGTCCCCAGACCGGGACGAAGGTCGTCAGTCCACCTTGCACAGCATTCTGCTTGGTGAATGTCTCGTTCGCAGTACTGAATGAAGTATACTTCGATCCAGTGACCGTCCACGTCTCGAGACCGCCTCCAGAAGTGATTACAGTGGGGGTTCCTGTCAGACCTACGGGGCAAGAGGTGATAGCTGGCGGCCATGTAACTACTCCAAGAAAGGCTACAGATTGTTGCTATCGCGTTGACGGCAAATTGACAATCTGAATCTTCGGGGTGGCAATAGGCGGTACAAGGCACTCCCTCGTCGTAGCATTGCTCGGACCAGAGGTTTGAGACTGCCGTGATTGTGGCATGGATATCAACAGTCTTGGTTGGAATGAGGGTCGGAAGAGTCTGTGCTTTGGTGATAGAATGGTGCACTTCTGGAGAGGACAAAGCTGGAGTTGATTCGATGGCAGGAGCGCCGGCTCCATCTGCTGTTGACGAATAGGCTATCACTAGTAAGAGAGACAACATCGCCGGCACTTGAAGAGCTTGGGCGTTCGGTGCTTCGCAAAATGGAGAGATCGAGTCCTAAAAAAGTCGAGTCGTCCTGATACATCCATAGCCTTACCTGCATCCGCAAGACTCACCATGTTTTGCCAAAATAGATGTTCTTTGATGTACCTGTAGAGACCCGAGCAGTCGTCGGGCGGCTACAAACGCGAAGCAATAGGATGGTCGTTGTGGCTGCGCGCTTCGGAGGACGTGTAGAGTCGGAATCGTTGCAAGCTGTAAGACCAGGGACGCTCGCAAAGTGGCTTTCAAGAGGCTCTTGCCATCTTGACGCTTTGTACGGCGACAAACCAGAGCTCCGGCCTTGCATCGTGGCGCGTAGGTAGTCTTCTTCGACTTCTGAGCGCCCGGAAGGTCTTCGTAGGATCCGAAGCGCGCAAACATACCAACCGCCTGGTAAGCACTACCCTGTGCGCAGTACGCTCGCCAATGAGTCTCGACCGCAAATAGCCCGGCATCGTCGTCGGTGGTGATGTTGTTGGAGTGGAGGAGATATCTGGGTGGAGGACTGAAGATGTGTCGGGCGATGTCAGTGTTGCCAAGCCAGGTCACGCTTCTGCTCCTTGCTTGCCTGCTGACTGCACTTTCATTCTCGCTTGACCGAATACTAACTAACGACTCTTGTGTTTTCGCAAGGAGTCGCTGACATATCGTTGGGCATGCATTAAATCTCCGTTCTCAGCTTCGGACAAGATAAAAAGTTGGTCCTTCGACCGAGACATACTACCTCTCGAGGGTCGAGCATAATAATAAAGCACGTCAGTACCTACCTCAACACAATTCGAGCATTGCCCAAGTCTTCCAACATACCCGACTTCAGTCCCGCAAGCATGACCTCCGAATCTCCCATCGTCTTCTACGACATCGCCTCTGACGCTCCCCTCCGGACCTTCGCTCCCAACCCATGGAAAACCCGCTTCGCTCTAAACTTCAAACGACTGCCCTACCACACAGCATGGACACACATGCCCTCCATACCCTCCGTGCGCGAAAAACTCTCCGTACCCGCCAATCGCACCTTCCCCGACGGCTCACCCTACCACACTCTCCCCGTAATCCACGACCCTACCACCGGCGAAACCCTCGGCGACACCTTTGAAATCGCCCTCTACCTCGACCGAACCTACCCCACCTCCCCACCTCTCTTACGCCCCTCCACAACCGGTCTAACCGCAGCATTAAACCAACACGTCGACGGCCTCTTCACCAAACACGTCGGACTGTGCGACAACATGCCCTTCGACCCCAGCGTCAAAGACGAGTGCATGGCCATTTTCGCCGCGCGAGCCGGCGTCACGTCTCTCGACGAGGTCAAAATGTCGCCCGAGCAGCGAGAAGCGTTGTTCGTGTCGTTGGACGCCGCGCTGGGTGAGCTGGCGAAGGCGTATCGGCATGAAGGCGGCACGACGGATTATGTCTGGCGGCCAGGTGGCACGGATCCGGCGCAGAAGCAGCGGTCGGGGAGGGAGGGAGGGGCGGTGTTTTTGGACGGCGAGGGGCCGGCGTACATTTTGTGGTGGGTGCGTGGTTGAAGACGATGGAGGCGAGTATGGCGGGGGAGGATTGGGCGAGGGTGAAGGGGTTCCAGGGAGGGTTTTGGGGACGGGTGGTTGAGGCGTTGAGTCCGTGGACGGAGATGAAGTGAGTGAGGTGGATTGGAAGATGGAGAATGTCGCTTCGCCTTAACTTTAGCACTGCTAGCTCAATACTGAGGCCATTGTCAGCGATGCACGCCTTCCAGAATCAACACAAGACAGACCAGCACTGCTGTGGCCATGGATGTCAAATGCTTTGGAAGGAAATCGGGAATACCTGTATCCAAAGCGAGCGTTCCAAATTTCCAATAAAAGTCTACATGGTATCATCCGCGACAACCAAAACAATCCGCCCAAAGAACGCTATGCTACACAGAATCGAAAACCAGGCTACATGTCGGCCTCCTGTGAAAAGCTCCCCCCCCCCCCCCCGATTGCTCCCCTCTCCACCCACCATACCATTCACCTGATATCTTTCAAGGCCACCACTTCATCGTCCGATAACTCTCAATCACTGCCTCGACCTCCTGCTTCGATAAACGCTCATGCTTCGGCCTGTGCATCACATTAGCTTCACGTCCTTCAAATCTGCCGATAGTAGGACTGGTGACTCACAAAAACCCCACCACCTCCTCAAATCTCGACCCATCCAAACTCAAATCCGCATCCTTCAACAACTCCTTTTCCATAAACGGCGTCAACGGCCCTCCATTCCCCTTCACGCCCGCTTTCTCCTGCAATTCCGCCCAGTCGTCGAGGGTATCATCATTCACATCGTCCACCACATGGTCCATATTCATTCTCGCAAAAGTGTTCACCAGCGCATTGTAGAATCCCGTTTCGATGTCGAAGATCTCCTTGATGATATTCGCCAGCGTCCCTTGCGTCGTTTGTCCGCGATCGACGACGTTGAAGACGATGCGATCTGCGGAGGGAGCGTTGGGGAGGGAAGAGTTTTTCGACCGCCATTCTGCGGCCAGCCAGATTGCGCGAGCGGTGTCTTCGACGTGGATGGTGTTTGTGCGGAGGTCGCCGCTCCAGAGCCATTTCATTGTCGCTTTGGGGGTCCGGGAGGCGTAGAGGCGGGCGAGGGTGAGTTGAGTACCCAACCACCGACCTACGTATGGGCCGTAGACGTTCGGTAGGCGCAGGACGACCAGATTGAGCTTGGGGATCTTCGCGAGCTCGGTCTCGGCGGCGAGTTTCCACTTTGCTTGCTTGGTGTGAGGTTTTGTCGTCTTGTCCGTCTCTTTCTGCGGTGTCCGGGATCCGTTGTAAACGCTGCCCAGACTGAGCTCCACGAAGGCTTTCACATATCGTTTTGCGGCTTCCTTGCCGACGGTTAAGCTGAGTTCATAACTTCGCAGCTTGTATACTTCATCCTCTTGCGAAAATCGAGTCTCGCCGCCGCAGTTGAAGACGTAGTCGAACTCTTGCTTGCTGCCATCGGGTTTGGTGGGAAGGTCGAAGATGCGTGATAGGGATTGTTCCCGCGACGCGTCGGCTTGGAGGAAGTTGGTTGAGCAGGCTTCGAGATGTTCGGGTGCGAGGGACGCGAGCTGTGGGAGCTGCTTGTCGACTAATCGTAACGTCGAGGCGAGCTTGTTGGAGTGGATGTATGTGGCTAGGAAACGACCGATGTAACCTGTAGACCTCGTTCATCAGCTTCGACCACGAGGACGTTGTCCACGCTATGCCTACCAAGACCTCCAATGATCAAGACCGCAGGCCTATTATCCGGCTCTTTCGGTTGCGATACATCGGCCGCAGTTGTCTGCTCTGGAGCTGCTGCTGGATCTGACCCTGACGCTGTTGCATCGACTGTATGTTGATGTACGCCGTTTGTAGCTTGTTGCGAGTCCGCCGCTGCTGCAGGTGTCTCCTCGGTGGATGCTGCAGGTGTCTCCTCGGTAGAAGCAACATCAGCGATCGAGCTCTCCACCGTCGCTTGCGCTTCAGACTTCTCGGGAAGTTCGTTGTTCTCGACGGGTGCAGTGGGTGCTTGAGCCTCCCCTTCGGCGGGGAGCTCTGGCGGGGCGCTATCGCTCATGGCGGCTGGCTCTCACCTCACCGTACCAGCTCTTCTATGCTCCTAGAGGAGAGGCTCGAAGGCGGCGCGATGTAAAGGCAGGGAGTACGCCGGGAGTGAAAGAGGTTCGCAACCAGAAATCGATGTTGTAGAAGTTCGTCAACCTCCTATGTAGCGTTGCTTTTCGTTCAAGGGCGCGGTGACAGCGGCGAAATGCTGTCAGCCGGAGGTGTGGTGAGCCGCTGGGACACGGTGAGTTGAAGATGTTCCGACGAGTACACAGAACAGACGGAACACGAAGCAGAGAAGGAATACCGTTCAAGGTACGGTGCTAGGACCTGGAGGCTAATGTAATCATTGTACATTGCCCATGACTTGCGTGTGCCGCAGCTCGAAAGACTAGCGAAGGGTTCGTGCTGCCCATCATCGCTCCTGCAAGCATGCAAGTTCCAGTTTAACCAGGGGACTGCTGCCGGTCTAAGCCTTTAAGGTCAGGTCCCGGATCGTGTAGTGCTGCGATGAACCCGTCTGAAGAGACGCTGTGGCGTCAAGACACGGGGATGCTACCGCCAGGCTCGAGCTCATCTCAGCATCCGTGAGAGCAAAAACGAAGCACCGATGCCGTGAGATGATTTTCTGGCGGTTCTGCAATGACTTTATGTCAGGATAGCGTCATCATGCCTTCGGCAACGTGAGCAATCTACCAATGCACTTTGGCGAGATCACAAGGGGGGGGGGCAATAAAGGACTCCAGGGCTGCTGGTGCATATGAGGCTGCCAGGGTATGGATGTTCGGCGCCGACACTGTTCGTTACGTCCAGCCCGTTGCAGAACTCTTCGAACGATGATAGCAGGACGACAGCACTACAGTCCAAGCCTGAAGGATCATCAAGACCAGTGATGGCTGGGAGTGCAATCGAACTGTGAACGGAGCCCGACCGTCATTACGAAGTCGATTCAATTTCCACGCTTGCGCCATTCACTCACTAGAGCTGATCTCACGCGCCGTCGCGCCGTTCCGCTGCCAGTTGAAACGCCCGGCGGAGAATGATCGCGCCAGGGAAAGTGTAAAATGTGTTTCTTGACGATTTGAGAGGTTCTCTGTTGTATGAAGACACAATCAGTTGTGGGGACTGTTCGACTCAAGTGTGCTGTTTATTCATTCTCTCTGTCGTGATCTGGCTAGAGGTACAAGTCATGTTCCAACCAATTCTGCTGAGGTTCAATGCGCTTGTGAGTCTGCAATACACTGGTAGCAGTCTTTCCAGTTTCCACCATGCGAACTCCGCAACTTGACACGCGCTCCTGCGATAGCGCGGTCGCGGCGCTGCATATTCCAGAAGCGCAAACGAAGCCCACGGGAATGGCAGGTCAAGCTTGCGGCTGCAATAATCCAATGCGGCGGTAGATCAAGACATCTTAGGATCAATTTGCAAAGGGCGCGTCATGCCAACGAGTCAATCATCCTCAATCGGCTTATCGCAGAACAAACAGCTCAACTCCTCAGCTTGGGGTTCTCCGTCCGGGCCTGAGATGACGATCTCGGTATGCGTTGCGGGCTGTGCATGTGGGCTTTCCGTCAAACCCTTGAGGAAGACTTCCGCGGTGTATGTGCCCTTGGAGGCTTTGGCGACAGCGGGAGAGGTGGCACTAATGGTGAGGTTTTTCGGTCGTCCCCGTTTCTTGGGCGTGGGTTGCGTCCCCTTCTTTTTCGTTGTCGAAGTTTCGTCGGCTTGGAAGGCGCGTCAGTGGTCGGGTCATCAAAAATTTTGTGGAGAGAAAAGATTTACCTGCTCGCTGCGCCGCTCTTTCTGCAATGCACTTCACGTGCAGCCACTTGCGGCAGGCTGGATCAGAACACTGCAGTATCAGTTGGTCCGGATTTTGCGGTGCCGAGTCGATGCATATCAAGCGTAGTTTCTACATCAGTTAGCAATGGTCCCACCACAAGTTGAATCTCTCCACGCGAACTCACCGAGTATGTCCTGGTTCCGGTGTGATCCAACGTCTGACGCCAAAAGTACTGATCGTCCTCCATCATTGCACTGTCGTCCTCCTTGTCGTCCCAATGGCGAACCTCCAGGCTTCCATTAACAGCCATCGCATCGATAATGTCCATCTGATTGCTGGGTATCAATTCGTTCTTGCCATGGTACGACTTTCGGCCAGTGGGCAGATCTTCAGGTCGATTCAACCATGCGACACGAATGAACACATGCTCCGAATCCAGCGCTCGCACTTCCAACACCTTGGCTTTCCACTGACCCGCGACGTCGATCTTAGCGTCGTCGGAGTCGTCTGCTTTGACGAGAATGCATTGTCCTGTCGCGATGCTCTCGGAGCCAACTATTGTTTTTGTTAGGAAGGCAATCGTTCTCTGTTCCAGCTCCAAGACATACCCGTAAACTTCTTGTACCGTCTCAACATGTCCCACTTATCTTTAGGCTTGACCTCGTATTGCACCGACAACCGATCCTCCCACAAGTCGTCTTGCACCAGCACGGCCGCCGCGTCTCTTTTACGTTTGCGCGACGCCGGCGCTGTGCTCACGGTGAATGGCGTCGCATGCTTCTCGAGAAAAGCCTTGAGCTTCTGCGTTTCGCTTTCGGACAGAGTTGGTGGCTGCGTCGTCGTCGCGGGCGGTTTGGCATGGTCGGGCGCGGTCTGCTCCGCTCTCACAGCGCTTATTCCATTCAATGTCGCTCCCTGCTTCGCTTTCTTTCCGGTTTGTTTGGTACGCATCGTAGATAGGTTTCACGCGTGCGCGCGTGGACTCGAGTTTGTGTGGTCGCGTAGGGTTCCCTTGGCGCGACAGCCTTTGCGCGGAGCTATAGAGTGCGACAAGTTCAATTCGCTGATGTCTAGAATGCGTCTGAGCCTCAGGTGTTGGCTGGTTGTAGAAGATGTTGGATGTCGCAACGAAGAGCCTCAAGAGCGTGGTGGCTGGTCGAGGGCACGCGCTTGCCGCAGATTCGGGTAGCTTCCGAGCCGACAAGTGAAAGCGCGGCCATGGCTGGTGAATAAACATATGGCAAGAGTAGACGAATATTCAACTACTGAAGGCATTCACCTATTCATGTGATGTTCGAACAGCGTATATCCGCGTATCACATGGTACGTCATGATATGCTTTCACATGACAGACAAGACCGTAATGGGTCTTTGGCCTCAAGTCAAGAGCCTGTCCATGAGTTCTTCCCCTGTGTGCTGGAAGCTTCCACTCATCGACATTGATTTGTACGATGAGGTGAGGCCTACTCCAGTTTCAAAGCTGGACAACATCCAAGTAACGAGAACAAAGCAACGACCAGGGAAATACCGCGACGGAACGTGTCTCGCCAGATCCGAGCTCAACGCCTCCACCATTACTGGCGAACGCCGGGTAACGAATGCATAGATAACAGGATGCTCAGAGCGCGTGTTTGTGCGTCCTTCGTTTCGGCAAGGCGAATGTCAGCTTCCATCGTGTGAAGACCGGTATGAACGGGATTGGAGAGGAAATCCAGATGGTGAGAAACCAGAAACACCACGAGCAAGGTTCATGTCAGCATGTCGCCAAGCTCCTTTGGCGCGGCGACCGGCGTGGCCTTCGCCAATACTTCCAAGCACCGAACATCCGTATAGCGTATTGTTTGTGGTCGGATCGGTCTTAAGGCGTCTATACTCCGCGGCGCCGATGCTCGTCAGCTCGATTGTGCAGCCAGCGGAAGTTTTGGATATCCGGTCGGTGGCGCTGTGAAGACGCGCGTATTGGTCTTGAAAGGATCTCGTGGTCCCGCCGCGGAGCATGCAATTGACATTATTGTCCGTGGCCTGTGTACACTGCATCAAGTCATCAGTCTGCATTATTGCATCGAAACACCTCCAACCACAGTTCCGCGTTACCGCGCCATTCGTGGCTGTTGTCTCGTCGAACGTAAATTGTGTCTCTGAAAATCTGGAGCCGTCTCCGTCTTCTCTCAATCAACACAGGAAACTCCCGCACCGACCGACCCACTGAGAAAGTTTTAAAAAAACGTCACCACTTCCACAAGATCTCTTGGTCTTGGAGGACGACGTCGACGCTGTACGAAGGAACGCGAGCCGGCAACATTATCCCCGTGCGTGTGGAGTGGAGTCCGGTCGTTGTCGTGAATAATAATAATAGCAAGCGCCGCTCCTACGCCTACGTCTACCTACGCCGTGCACTCCGACGCTTCCGCTTCCGCCTCTACCTTTTTCCTCTTTCTCTTACTCTTACCCTGCCCGCTTTGTTTCCCACCACCTCATCCCCGTCGGCCTCAGCTGTTGAGAGCTCAGCTCCCTCGGCTTGCCTTGGCAGACGCGAGTGTCGTTTGATCTGCTGCGCTGCGTGTAGAGGAATCCAAAGGCATACCAGAGCGTCATACAAATTCTGGACCGACCAGTCCACAGACACAAGAATTGACGGTTTCGCTCCGCACCCTTTTCGGCTTCTCGCAGTGCAATATAGTTGCTGCAGGTCACACAACATTATGCCTCGCAATCGTGGTACGTCACGTTCAGCTCAAGGCCTGTCCCTTGCAGTCTCGTCTGACCAGTTCAACAGTCCTCTCCTTCATGTCCCAATGGGGACAGCCTCGCTCGAGAACCGCCTCGCCGGACCGCACCACCGACAAGAATCGCTCGAACAAAAACTCGCCGTCCACCACTCCGAATCCGGACAGTTGGCAGCCACCCAACCGTCCGCTGAAGGTTGACGTCGCCAACTCGCAGGCGCCCAACGACTCATATCGCTCGCAGCCGCAATCGCCTCGCAGTCCGACCACCCCGTCGAGATCGCGAGGCGACTCCCGCGCCAACACCCGTCCGAATAGCATGATCCAGACATACCTGCCCATGCAGATGGAGATGTCAGCGGACACTCCACCCGAGCTGCAGCCCATCTTCACCTACTTGAACAGCCACAGCAACAAGCTGTATCAGGAGGGCTACTTCTTGAAGCTGCATGATCTCGACGCACGCGGGCGACCGAGCACGGCACGGGTATGGAACGAATGCTTTGCTCAGCTGGCTGGCACAGTTTTGTCTCTGTGGGATGCGGCAGAACTGGACGCTGCTGGTGAAGATGGTCAGGTTGTGCCTACTTTTATAAACCTCAGCGATGCGTCCATCAAGATGGTGAGTTGGATGCGGAGACTTCCGCTACCAGCATCCTCCGTTGACATTTCTCCAGATCGAATCTCTGCCCATGAACGGAGCTCAAGGTGGCAGTTTGCAGAACGTGCTCAGCATTTCCACCGCCGCCAACAACCGCTACCTCCTCCACTTCAACTCCTTGCACTCGCTCACGCAATGGACTGCTGGAATTCGGCTGGCAATGTTCGAACACTCCACACTTCAAGAGGCGTACACTGGGTCGCTCATTGCGGGCAAGGGCAGATACCTGAATAACATCAAACAAATCATGGACCGTTCAAGGTTTGCACACGATGACTGGGCGCGAGTGCGTTTCGGTGCGGGCACGCCATGGAAACGTTGCTGGTGTGTCATCTCGCCTCCTGACGAGAAGGAATTCGCAAAGGCACAGAAGAGCTTGAAGAAATCCTCAGCATACGAAAAGGCGGTGCTGCCCAAAGGCAACATCAAATTTTACGAGTCCCGAAAGGTCACGAAAAAGAGCAAGCCCATCGCAACGGTCAGAGACGCCTACGCTGCATACGCCATTTACCCGCAATCCAAGCCACTCATTGATCAATCGACCTTGGTCAAGCTTGAAGGACTTGTGACTCTTCACTCCGGCCAGGAGACCACTACCGAAGGATTCGTCTTTGTGATGCCAGAAGTACACGCGGCGGTCAGTGGATTCGAGATGATGCTCCGATGGTTGTTCCCAGTGTACGACACATTTGGGCTTTATGGCAGGCCAACTCGGCTCATCGCGGATACGCTGGATCAACGAGGTCTCATGTTCGCAATGCCATCGGACCGGCGCTATGGATATCTCGATACATTGGACGTGGCCGGGTTGATCCACACCAAAGGCAGCGGAGGCTGGAGCGAACGTCAATGGCGCAAGGAGATGAAAAAGCTCACTTCAACCAGGATGGCCGGTCACCTCGACGGCTCGTCGATCAGAAGCCGTAGCACTCGACGCTATAGTCAGCGCCTGGGCAACGGCAGCCGCATGTCACTACCTCCCTCGCGCAGTGGCGTATCGTTCCAAGCCAAGGAGCCTTTCGTCCACTCGTCACCAGGATCAAGATCGGGATCACCGGTGCGAGGTCCTGAAGGCATGCTACTTCCGAGACGTACGGACTCTGCCCCTGCTCAAGCGCACCACATGTCGCCTCACAAGCGTTCCGCATCTGAAGTGCACCACAAAACTCCAAGTCGCATGTCTCAAGAGCTTGGAAGAGAAGAGGATGTGCCTCCACGGCCACCTTTGCACGGTACTGGGCTCAGCCGGTCCCATGGTCCTGACTCGATGGAGCGGATCATCGGCGACAACGAGTCTGGAGTGATGTCTCAATACGAGCAGGTCGCAGCGGAAGGAGCGTCAGAGCCTCCGCCGGCACCAGTCATCTCGCCTCCCGAATTCACCCACGACCCGCGCAGTCGACCTCCCGTCCTTCCTCAACAAGCTCCGGAGCTCCGCCGTGCGCATTCGAACGTAGACGAAGCTACATTGAAAGAGATGCACGACGCCGCCCGCGCTATGGACGACCAAAACGTCTCTTACGGGCAAGAAGACTTGGGTCTTCGGCCGCGCGAGAACCCTCCTCAACACTATCCTCTGCAGGGCGCTTCTAACGCAGCCGATGGGCTTGCCAACCTCACTGTTGGAGAACGCAGCGGACGCCCTCGAAACGATAAACAGCGATTGAGCACCATTCCAGCGTCTCCGTATGTTCCTGAAACAAGGGAATATTTTCACGCCTCCCCGACCATGGCTGCACCAGCTTTGGACGGTGTCGCAGAAAATCGGGAGAGGCGGTCGCCAGAGCGACCCCAGCTTGAGAAGCTACACTCGAGTCCGAGCGTTGCGAGGAAGCCAGTACCAGGCCAGCAGCCAGAAGCTCAATATGCAGCGCACCGTCCCGATTCTCGGTCTGGACAGCCATTACAGGTGCGTGAAATGGAGCCCGCCGCTCAGCCATCGGCTCCATCAGAAGATGGCTTCTACATTTATGACGGCCTAGTTGACACCGAAGCTCTAGAACGGATATTAGAAACTGACAGTCGCGCGAGCACCCTTGCATCATCAGCAACGCCAGACTACGCCAGCACCGCGAGTGTCTCCGACCATGAAGAAAAGAACAAAGTACCGGTAGAGCGACCGCGGGCGGGCAAACTGAAGACTGTGGGAAACCCGGACATGCAGCCTAATGGGCGGCATGATACCTACGAGCAGGACCTCATCAACCAATCAGCGGAAATACCAATCGTGGACTTTGGGAAAACCTTGTTGTATAAACCGAACAGTCGTCCCGGCACGAGCGGCACGATTACTCCCGGAGACATGGACAAGCGTCGGTCAAGATCTGGGGATAGGCTTCGACAGAGCTCTGCCGATCGCTTGAGGCGTAGTTCCGGCGACCGCCTAAGGACGTCTTCGAAAGATCGTTTGAGTGCATACTTTGAAGCAGGGAGTCCGGCGGAGACCCACCGTCAATCATATTTTGGAGGCAGAACCACACCTGGGATAGAGATTGAAGCGCCAGCGGATTCGCCGGGCAATCGGCAGAGCATGGTGTGGGCTCCTCGAGCGACTTCACCAGTGGGAGCTCAGACGAGCCGACAAGCGCTCTCGCCCGAGGAGTGGGTGGCCTGGCGTGCATCTGCTGCATCGCAAGGACAGCAGCCACCACCGCGGAAATCTCCAGTGCCTCGACATAGGCAAAGCTCATCACACAGCATCAATCGCCTGTCCATGACCAAGACACCGCCGCCATTTGCTCGTAGCCCGTCTGGTGACTGGAGTCCATCTGGAGGCCAACAGCGAACGCCACCGAGTCGACCGAACTCAAGAGGTGCAGGAATGTATCTCAATGCGAACAGCAGCGGTGGCCTTCTTGGCCACAATCGTCAGACTTCCATGACCGCCAAGGAACAAATGCAAGTCGCACGCTCCACCGGCACTCCTCTCATCGACATGGCGCCCACCAAAAAGCCCATGGACGCTCCAGAAGCGGGACTTGTCGGTGCTCTCGCTCAACGTGAACGCGAGAAGGCTGCATCGGCCCAGGGTCTTCGCAGCAATGCCGTCCAGCAAGCCATCGCACAACGTCAACAACAGCTCTTCGAACAGGAAGCCCAGGCCCAAGCCCAGGCGCAGTGGCAAATGCAGCAGCGCTACCAACAACAGGTCCAGGCCGAACAATACCAGCAGATGGCGTACCAGAACGCCATGCTCTTGCAGCAGCAACAACAGCATGCACAGATGCAGTATCAGGCGGCGCAGAGCCGTGCGTCGTCGATGTATGGACCATTACAGCAGCAGGGGGCGCCGAGCACGGCTCCGAGGAATTCCATGTATGCTCCGTCCGTGGGCGGGTTCGGTGGTCAGTTTGTGCAGCAGCAGATGCAGCCATCGAGCCCCGGCACCACGTACGCGCCGTCTCAGCAGGCCGGTCAGCCGAGGAGGTGATCGGCCGATGTCACGATTTTGGAAGAAGACCTTGGAGCATCATTGTAGGGGCTCTTGGGATAGAGACGCTGGGACAAAATCAGTCATGTTTTGTACATCTTTTTCAGCGTCTTAGGAGCTTTGCAAAAATGGGTTGAGGCGCAGGAACGCCAGAGCGGCTTCCCCTGAATTACACGCAGGTGGGAAAACATTATTATCATCGATACAGGGTTGGGGAAGGGAAATCGATTCTTTACCTACGTATTTCTCATGTGTTCTACATCGGAAGTCCGTTCTCTATTCTAGTCGATTTCTTTCGTCATCGGTGGTATACCTGGACGGCGCAGTTGTGCTGGTCGCGCAAAGACGATGTTGCTCTGCTTGTCAAAGTCCTTTGATAAAGACCTGCTGTGAAGATTACTGTCACGCTGTCGAGCAGGACTCTGTAGTGACGACTGCGGCGCATCAGCCGACGCTGTTCAAGGGTGGTCTTCAGGAAATTGGTTTGGCAAGCGTTCAGCGGACATGTAGCGGCGAGACACTTACTTCAATCGTGACGTGGGATAAGTTTCTTTGTCTCACAATGCTTCGTTCTCATGGCTAGGTTACGCTACAATACGGACGCGGAGATTCTGTGACACTTCTCTGATTGACTTGTCTTCACAGCCCGATCTGGCTAATTTCTTGCTCTGCACGTACACGTACACGTAATGGTTGATCTCGCTCCCTTGTAACGCCTTGCAGCACCTCCGTACAACCTACTTGCCGTCAACCCGATAAACTCCTTCAACGACGATGATTCACAAAAATCTCATCTCCATCTGGCTGCTCAATGGTCCTCCTCTTGCGGGGCGGCGGCGGTGGCGGCAGCTCCTGCGACTCGATATCCGAGTCCACGATACCCTCGCGCTGGGTCTCCTTCATCGGCTGTGTCAGAGCTGGTGGTGACTCGATCGGAGACGAGAGTCTCCGCGTCGGGCCTTTACGCTGGGACTTCTTGGCTGCGGGCTTCTTCGAGATCTTGGAGGCGTCCGGATGGGTCTTTGGGATGTCGGCGTAGACTTTGGTTTTGGGAAGGGGTCGATTGGTCTTGGTCTTGGGCGCGGGCAGGGGTTTCGCGGGTGCTTGGCTGCGTGTCTTCCGAGGGGCGGCGGCTTCTTCCATGTCCATGAGATTTGACAGGAGTCTGTTCTTGCGTGACTTGACGGGACCTGGAGCTTCCTGAGGTCGCTGCTGCTTGGCCGTGTGCCTCGGTGCGGGCTCAGGGGCTTCAATGAATTCCATGGCGGCAGTGCCGCGTGGCTGCCCTCTGCCATGCTTCGACGGTTCAGCTGAGAAGGTGCGCCATGGTGATCTGTCTGTGTCAGTCAACGGTCTTGCTTGTCGCGTGACGGAGACATACCCTCGAACGCCATCTTGCTTCTCTGCCGCCTCCTCGCCATCCAAGCGCTCGACGGATTCTTCAACTTCGACCCAACCACGACCACGGCGTATGATAGGCGACTCGAGTTCCTTGTCGAGGCCACGCTGCCGAGCCGGCCCAAGTTTGGCGTTTCGAGAGAGGGTAGCAACTGTGGCCTCGGGCTTTGCTTTTTGAGCCGCAGGTGCGCGAGACTTCGTCACTCCTCTCGATGCAGATTCTTTCGTCTTGACAGCGTCCGGATGTTTAGCGCGCGTGGCGGCTGCGGTCTTGGTGGTCGCCTTGAAGGGCGTCTTCTGCTTGCTAGTCCCTTGAGGTGTGGGTGTTCGCTCGAGGACTGGGGTATCATGTCGTTGGTTGTTCATCACAGTAGTGGCAGGCGCAGCTTGCTTCATCGCCTTATTGTCCAGCTCCTCAATCTGCTTAGCCAGCTTCACATTCTGCGCCTTCAGCTCATCGCCGACTTCTTCAAGTGTGATGAGGTTCTCCGCGACAGACTCCAGTCCACTCTGGCCGGCCTTCACCTGATCCTTCAGCTCAGACAGCATAGTCCAGGCCTTATCAGTCTGGGCATCATCCATCTTCTTACCCAGCTTCTTCAGCGCCTCCGCGTACTCCTCCAGATTGCCCTCAACAAATTCGATGCGTTTGAGCAGAGAATCTTGGATCTCGTTCGTGCGCTCCCACTTCTCCTTGTTCTGCTGCTCCTGATCCTCGATGGTCGTCACCTGCTTGACGATGGCTTCCATCTCGGTGCTGACTGTCGCCAGGCGTGACATGACATCCTGGCGGACTTTTTCTGCTTCGTTCTTGCCATCTTCGGTGAGGGCGCGCACTTGCTCAGAGAGCGCGGTGATATCTTGCTTCGTGGTTTTGGACTCGAAAGCCTTGTTGCGTGATAGCTTTTGCATTCGGTTCAGTAAGTAGCCATGTTCTCGTTTGAGCTGATGAGCCCAGAGCAGCGAGGTTGGTGATGAAGGTAAGTTGGCTGGCGGCATCTTGGAAGTTTTGCACGTGAGGTGAAGAGATGAGGTGAAGTAAGATGGGGTTGAGAAAGTGAGTGGTCAAGAAGAGGTGAGTGAGGTGAGTGAGGTGATGGAGAGAGTGGGAGGGAGGCGAGAAGATTAGGAGAGAAAATGAAGTGCGCAGTTCAGCGACAATCACATGCAAAAGCGCGACAATACAAGGAAAGCGCACTCACTCGATTACATCAACGGGAAGTAGCGGAGTTACTTTTGAAAATCGTTGACTCGAGTTCTACGTACCATGTCTGAATGCACGAGGCGCATTAGAAAACGTAAAGCATGTAGCGTAGCCCAGGACTCCCATCTAAGAAACACAGAAAGCATTTTTGTGCACCGAGCATTGTCATCTCCATCATCACGATGACCGTACGATTCCATTGCAGTTTTGCGTGCAGCACGCAGTGTCGATCCGTAATGTGCGCAAAGGCGCGAGCCTCAAATTGAGACCAGTTTCGGGTTGCCCCCCCTTGATCGACAACAATGAGCCTAGGACTCAGTCGAACTCGGGAGACCTTGAGTGTATGATGTTAAGCAAGCGCTTAGATCAAGTCTGCAAGAATGTGAGTATATGTTCCGAAGAATTATCAGAAATCTGCCAACTCACCAGCCACGTTCATTGGCATCTCTTCAATCTGGGTGCTGTAGAACTGTTCGATCTCACGCATCATGCGCACATCATCGGCGGTGACGAAGTTGATAGCGACACCCTTCCGGCCAAAACGACCGCCACGACCGATGCGGTGGATGTAGTTTTCGCGGTTGGCGGGAAGGTCGTAGTTGATGACGAGCGAAACCTGCTGGACATCGATACCACGGGCCAAAAGGTCAGTGGCAATGAGAACACGAGAAGATCCAGAGCGGAACTCCTTCATGATGACATCACGCTGACCCTGGTCCATGTCTCCGTGCATGGCGGAAACAGTGAAGTCACGGGCGGTGAGCTTGTCGGTGAGCCAGTCGACCTTGCGGCGGGTGTTGCAGAAGATGACGGCCTGGGTGATGGTGACGGTCTCGTAAAGATCGGAGAGCGTGTCGAGCTTCCAGTCCTCCTTCTCAACAGCGATGTAGAACTGCTTGATACCTTCGAGGGTCAGCTCGTCCTTCTTGACGAGGATACGGACGGGGTCGCGCATGAACTTGGTGGTGACCTCGAGGACGTCCTGGGGCATGGTGGCGGACAGGAGCACGACCTGGGTGCTCTGAGGAAGAAGCTGGAAGATGTCGTAGATCTGCTCGGTGAAACCGCGCGACAACATCTCGTCGGCCTCGTCGAGGACGAACATCTTCATGCTGTCGGTCTTGAGCACGCGACGCTGAATCATGTCCTGGACACGGCCGGGGGTACCGACAACGACCTGTGGGCCGTCCTGGAGAGCCTTCATGTCGTCTCTTACGCTGGTACCACCGATGCAGGCGTGGCACTCAATGTTCATGAAGTCACCAATGGCGACAACGACCTTTTGGATCTGCTGGGCCAACTCGCGGGTCGGGGCCAGGATCAAAGCCTGGCAGGCCTTGATGCTCGGGTCGATCTTCTGGAGGACTGAGATGGAGAAGGTGGCAGTCTTTCCGGTACCGGACTGGGCCTGCGCGATGACATCGTTGCCTTGTATGTGTGTGAGTTGTGGAATACGCGCATATGAAGAGGGAGCGTGGGCATACCCTTGATAACGGGCATGATGGCGCGCTGCTGGATGGCAGAGGGGCGCTCGAAACCGTAGGCGTAAACTCCACGGAGGAGCTCGCTCTTGAGGTTCATCGCATCGAAAGAGTCGGTGGTCTCGTCATAGTTGGACTCGATCTGACCTGATCGAAGGGTCCTGTCAGTGTGTTGTTCTGGTCTTTGCTGTCCTACCCGCCCCCCGTGA
This sequence comes from Zymoseptoria passerinii SP63, assembly GCA_000223825.2. Taxonomy (NCBI): domain Eukaryota; kingdom Fungi; phylum Ascomycota; class Dothideomycetes; order Mycosphaerellales; family Mycosphaerellaceae; genus Zymoseptoria; species Zymoseptoria passerinii. Next base: position 4,818 of record AFIY01000188.1, on the reverse strand, counting down.
TTGTCCGCCTCTGCCCCACTTCACCACCGCCTCTGCAAAATATCCCTCGTCTTCATGACCGACCACCGTATGCGCCCTCGGGACGGAATGTTCTTGCGCCGACTTACCAGCATCGATATCCTCAAGTCCCTTATCAGCCATGATTGCGATTCGAGTCGATTGCTCACTTGCGTCGCGCAGTGAGCGGTTGAGTCGGTGTGGTGGGCGGAGGATTCCTCGTGGGATCCGCGGAAGAGGTGTGTTGTTGTGTGGTGGGAACTAGATACCAGACTGCCAGTAGAGACAGTCGTGAGGTTCTAGAAGTGTGTGTGTGATTGGTGTGTGGTGGTGATGATGTTGTGTTGAAGTGGGAAAGTGGCAGCAAAATAATGTCGTGGGTGGTATCAGAAATTCTTCGCAGGACGCTCGGACCAGTTTTGGGACGCCACCAAATCGAGTGACGGTCGACGGACCCTGGGACTCTTTTCGACGGCACACTTTATTATTTCGACTCACGCACAGTTCGACTTGTGTTGGACAATTGGTAGAGTCTGACTCTCACACACACACTTCGATCTCAAGCCTACCATGCATCTATCCTCTGCCTCCTCAAACGGCGGTGGTCATATCGCACCGTCGCCAGAAAGACCGGTGAAGCGAGCGAAAGTCTCGCCCTCCGAGTTCCAGGATGACAGCACCTTTGTCCGAAGACATCCACTTGGATTGCGTCCGTCCGGAAATGCCTACACTGCCAGCGCAAATCTCAAGGACTCATGCGGTCTCTTTGCCACCCTTCCCGATGAGTTGATCGCCGGAGTGCTGGAACTGCTGCAGCCGAAGCATCTTCTCCGTCTCGGTGGCACATGCCGGGCGTTGCACGCGTTCACCCGCAACGAGGAACTTTGGAGAAGTTTGTTCGTCGAGTAAGTCAGGTTGATCGTGTCGCAGGCATTGTTCCAGCACAAAAGCTGAGTATCTCTCGGTAGGTCATCTCCATCCAATTTCTCATGGCAGGGCACATGGAGGTCGACGTATTTGTCGCAACCATCCTCCCGTGAACCTCGAGTCGACTGTTCAAACTTGTTCTCCGATGTCTTGCATCGACCTTTCTTCTGCGCACATGTTCCTCTTCATCCTTACGCATGCAACATTCCAAAGCAAAACGAGATTGCACGCATGAAGGACCTCACCTACGAAGAATTCGCATCAGAATGGTACAGTAAGCCGTTCATCCTCACAGATCCAGTGAAGCAGTGGCCAGTGTATCAGAACTGGTCGACAGAGACGCTGCTGCAGAAATACGGCAATGTCACCTTCCGTGCCGAAGCAGTGGATTGGCCGCTGAAGAAATACGTCGAGTACATGAACGACAGCAGTCTCGACGAGAGTCCTCTCTACCTCTTCGATCGAGGCTTCGCGGAAAAGATGGACCTCACAGTGAGCGATCAGCCCTCTCCGGACGCAGACTACTGGCCACCACCCTGCTTCGGTCCAGACCTGTTCGCTCTCTTGAAAGAGCAACGTCCGGACCACCGATGGTTGATCGTAGGACCCGAGCGAAGTGGCAGTACATTTCACAAGGATCCAAACGCAACGAGCGCATGGAACGCACCACTCAAGGGAAGCAAATACTGGATCATGTTTGCGTCCTCGCCATCACTTCCACCACCACCTGGTGTGTACGTGTCCGAGGATCAGAGCGAAGTGACAAGCCCACTCAGTATCGCTGAGTGGTTGCTAGGATTCCACGCAGAAGCACGAAAAACCCCTGGCTGCCACGAAGGCATATGTGGCGAAGGCGAGATACTATATGTACCTTCAGGCTGGTATCACTTGGTGCTGAACCTGGAGCCCAGCATTGCGCTCACGCAGAACTTGGTACCTCGGAGTCGAGTCGGTGCTGTACTGCACTTCCTCAGAGATCAGAAGCAAAGCATCAGTGGGTTCAGTGATAGCGTGGAGGATCCATTCGGCTTGTTCGCAGAGCGGCTACGAGAGCATGACCCGGAACTGCTAGCAGTCGGTCTCAAGGAGGCAGACAGAATCCAGCAGACCGGCAAGAAGTGGGAGACTCTCATCAAGCCAGCAAACGAGGACGAAGAAGCACAAGGCGGCTTCTCCTTCGGTTTCGGCGGCGACTCCGACGAAGAGGTCCCATGAGCTCCGTAGACAGCAGTCCACACGGGGTTCCACACCATCTAAGTTTCCCCAAACGTATACTTCCCACCTCGGTCCCTCACTTCCACCTTGATCCTCGCCTCCTCCACCTCCTTCGCACCAATCCTCATCCCCGCCTCCAACACATCCCCTGTAACAACCGGCCCAACACCCTTCGGCGTCCCCGTCAACACAATATCGCCCTTCTCCAACGTCATAACCTTTGATATATCCGCCAATTGCCGTCCGATGCGAAACAACATCAATTCCGTATTATCATGCTGCTTCATCTCCCCATTCACACTCAACCACAACTCCACGTCATGCGGATCCTCAATCTTGCCCTTCTCAATCGGCCCACCAACAGGTAAGAACGTATCGAAACCCTTGGCAATACTCCACGGTAGTCCCTTCTTCTTCGCTTCGTCTTGCACATTACGACCCGTCATGTCGATTCCCAGAATATAACTCCCGATCGCATCTTTCCACGCTCCATCGTCATTCTCGTCGAGGTCTCGTACGGTTTTGCCGATGACGACTCCGAGCTCGATTTCGTAGTGGAGGTTCACGCCGGACGGGCGGAGGATGGGACCTTCGGTGGGGGTGAGGATCGAAGAGGGCGGTTTGAGGAAGAAGAAGGGTTGTTTGGGGCGTTGGTTGTTGAGTTCTGTTACGTGGTCGGCGTAGTTGCGGCCGATGCAGATGACCTGGAAGAAGGGAGAAGGGTGTTAGTTCTAGGGTTGGACGACTGTTGGGTTTCGAAGGTAGTTGGAGACTGACCTTGCGGCAATTGCCCTTGACGTCGTCGATTGGAGCCATTCGGTTTGGTGTGCTTGCAAATGTTCTTTGTGCAACGAATGCTGGTCGAGAGAAGCTCTGGTGTATCGAGGTTCTCCCAAAGGTGGAGCTTCTGCTCAATGCTCGTGTGAGAGGCGCCGACATGACTAGGGTGCTGTCCAGCCAAGCCGATGCGTGGAGTTCAAGGTGACGAACAGCTGTTCTGCAGTGAGCAAGGTCGTCGCGTGTTCCTGTGCACTTTTGTTCGTGTTGCGAGTCACGCTTCAATGAAAGAGGACCGCTAATTCACGGCTCAGGGCGGGTAAATTGTTCTACCGGTCGCAGACTGCCTCAGGTCCTCAGATACCTACTCCTTGAATCCAGCAGATAAGAACAAACATGGGAACCAGGGTAGACCTATCCGGGAATAAAGGACAGAGGTCCTCATACAGGCAAAATACGAAGCTGGAAGGTTTCCCTTGGACGAGCCACCCATGACCTGGGGCTTCGAACGAATAGTTCTATGGTGCTCTCATTCGTTGCCCTGCTCTGGCACTGATTCCTCTGCCCACGATGTCCTCTATGAGATTCAGGACGTTCGCAGGGCTCAACACATTCCCAATGCTTCGCCCTATTCTCGCATGAGCTCGTTGCTCGCTCAAAATAAGTACCCTGCCAGAGCGCCGTCGTTCCTTCTTCTTGCCCTCCCACTTCCTACACGCCATCAGCCATCAGTCCAGTCCCATATACACCCCAACAACAGCACAGAGCCTCATTCGTGGTCCACTCCAACAGCAAACTCGGCTCATCATGCAGCTCCTCATGCCCCTTGCAACTCTACTCAGCTTCCAGCTAATGCACAAGCCCGTTGTCGCTGGCGGAGCATACTACGAAGAGTGCACATGTTACGATTCCGATCCCAAGAACGAGGGCTGGGCGGTCGGGTGGGCCACGCAGGACGCATGCGATACTATCGATTCTAGTGACTATCACGGTCCCTTCTTCCCCCTTTGCCGAGCCACGCCCAGGCATGCCATCAACGAGAATTGCTTCGACTGCCTTTGCCAGAGCATTGGGATACACAAAGGGCACATCCAAACGCTCTATGGCTCCTGCCAGAAAAAGATGCAAACTCTAGTCTGGCACCAAATCAAGTGCCATGGGGATGTAAGTACATCAATTGGTAGAATCTTGGCTTCTGGCGTGCCATTTGCTGACCCTTCCGCTCTGAAGTGTTGATCGTCTCGATGCGATGCGATGGCAGGCGAGCGCCTCCGCAGTGCGGTTTCCCTTGTTCAACATTTATGACATCGATGAAAGTTGGCCTAAACTCTGTGTATCCTTCATGACGATCAATCTTCAATCTTTCGCATGATGCTGTCAAGGTCCAGCTCCTTGTTTTCCGCCAGGACCTTGAAGACCGCAGCAACTCGGTTCGATTGGTGTGTTCGGCATACTGGATAGGCAGATCATACCGCTTGATGAATGGATAGGCGAGATTCCTCTCGCTTTTCGGTGTCTATCGTTCGAGTTCGCTCCAGCAGGGCAGGAATGTGTCTCCGCCATCCCGACGACTTCCGCATGGCACACAACATCGGAGTTCGGAGGAGGCAGAGTCTCGCCCTTGAAGGCCGTTCACCGCAAATGGCACCGAAAGCTCAACGATGAACAAGTGCTGGTCACGGTCTGGACATCTGCAGAACTACTTCATGATGATGTCTGCCGTCCAGACGGATGCTGTTTGTTGTCTGGACTTCGATGCTACCACGGACGTCGGCTTCTCGCCCGAAGAAGGTGCAGACGACACTAGCATTCCACTAGCGGCATCTGACGTTCGCCAAGGATGGTGGCCTAAATCCTTTTGAATTAATATATATAAATAAGACAGCTTCTGTTCTTTATATA